>JAOXOE010026417.1:0-21819 GCA_028565055.1 Phoeniculus purpureus
GCCATCCCTGGATGTGTTTAAGGATCATTTGGATGAGGTGTTGAGGAATCTGGTTTAGGGGTGAACTTGTAAGGTAGAGTAGATGGTTGGACTCGATGATCCCAGGGGTCTTTTCCAATCAGAGTCGTTCTGTGATTCCTGCTTACATGTTGAAGCTGAGCTTGGACATCCACTAAAAGACGACTCATGTATCTATCTGTTCTGAATCTGAAGCCAACCAAGTGTCAGCGTAAAACCAACCCTGTGTTACAACCTTACACATGAAAACTTTTTATGTTAGCTTTTGGAGAAGAACAACAGACTCTGCCTTTTTTAAATTATGCTGTTTCGTTAAAAGACGATGATAATTTTTCTGGAGAAGTGCAAAGCAAGAGGCTGCTTCATGCACCCAGATCTTTGGAGCACCGGCTCTTTCAAAGCAAGGAACAGACTAGACATCTTTACTGCTTTGTCTGAACCACATCCCATCCAGCTTCGTTGTTTATTTATATCTTCTTTGTAACTGTTGGTTTATTTTTGCTGTTCTGCAAAGTGTGGCTCCAAAGATCGGTCCTGTTGCCTCTGGCACTAGGGCTGACAAGATCTTTAGGAAAATGAAAATCAGGGGAAGTTTTGTGATGTCTGAGTGAGTTTTAAGCTGAGGGTTGGGGCTGCTGTGTTCTTCTCCTTGATTGCACTTGACCACAGCCTTTGCTGTGGTCAGTGGGCAAATTGCTTTAAATGGCTACGCCTCAGTTTGCCCAGATGCCTCAAGGTCTTTGCTGCCAGAACCAGTTAGAAAATGTTTCTCTCAGTGGGAAATTCCGACTTTGGTGGTTAAAAAACCAAAATGGAGTGGATTTCTGTCCAGACTCTCAAATCCGTAGCTCAAAGCTGCAGCAGGTCGAGCGCTCTGGCTGGGGACCATCACTGCACTGTTTCCGAGAGCTGTGACTTCAGTGCCTCCTGCCACAGTTTCCAACACAGACTCCAGGGCCCGGGGCTGAACAAACCTCCTCTCATTCACCCATGTCCTGCCTCTTGCTGAACTGCCATGGGTTGTAGCTGGCTGTGGTGCATCCTGGCAGATGTAATCCAGCAGAAGCCCTTGGCCATCAGAGGCTTCAAAACTGCAGCTCCCAGGATGAAACTTGGAAGAATTTCCAAACACATGGATGGTTGGCTTCTGACTAGGTCAGAAGATGTTGCATACTCCAGGCAGTGCCTGTCCATCATGATGGACATTTCTAGCTGTTCACTGAGACAGCTGCATTTGAACAGGGATGGCTCAAACCCGCAGCCACCTAGCTGTCACCCCAGCTGCCAGCTGAGGTGTTCCAAGCATTGTCCTTCCCCAGTCACAGAACGAGGGTGAGCAGGCGGTTCAGGGCTCCTCTCCCAAGTGAAACAGAAATAGCAGCTAAGAGGAACTTTGACCAACCTAACCTTTTGACTTCACAGCAACCAGCATAAGAGTTTCAGGGACTCCGTGTCCCCTCGCTACTAGGCTCTGAAACCTCCAGGGTCTGACAGCCCTGAGAGTAAAATGATTCCAGGTGACACTTTCTCGTAAAGAGTCAGGCAAAGTTCTGGAGCAGAGTCTTTTGCATGGGTGGAGATGGTTATTCTGCTTTGAGGTAAACCTTGCTGTGGGTTCAACCCTGTGAAAGCCTACAATGGAGCACAGACACTGGGCCAAGAGAAGAGAAGAGGAACAAATGTCATCAACAAAGAGATGCTGTTATGTAAGTAAGTGCCTCGGGTGGCTGGACACTGGCCAGGGATAGCCTCAGGTGCACTTGTTGGCCTCCTGGTAGAAATGGTTCCTGAGGTCCTGGGACAGCTTTATTGAGCAGAACTGTAGAGAGTGAGTTGAAGAGGTCACTGAAAGCAGGGACAGTTACTGGAGGCACGAGTAGGGCTATTGAGACAGAAGAGGACAAGGACCCGAAGATAAGGAAAAAGCAGCTGAATTAGATTAGAGCTTCAAAGCAAACAGCATCTTCAAATGACCCAGCAAGAGAGGCAGCTTCAAAAGCAAGGCAAGATGATAGCTGGACAGTGAAGGCGGCTAATAAGTGAATGATACAGATTTTATTGCAGAAATATGCAGCAAAAGGATTTAATCACAGCAATAATTTATTAAAATGAGCTGGGAAGCATCCTGCTTTAGAGTGGCTTTTTGCAGAGGAGGCAGCCCACATATTGCCAATCCAATTAGCAAGAGAGATTTGTGGACATAGGATGTGGAAACTGGCAGTCGTGGGGTGAGGGGAAGTGCGTCTGTAAATCACACTTCCACAACAAGGGAGAAGACTGCTTGGGCTCATCACAACCACTCCCCTGTCTCTTTTTTTCCAGTCCAGAGCAGATGTGTTTGTCTCCTCAAGCAGCTGTCCTGCCTCTGCTTCTTCTGATGCTCTGGAGTTCATCAATATTCATCAGGGACCTCAGAGAGACTAGTTTTCAGCAGAGGCAGCTGAGTGACTCACTCTGAACACCAACACTGGCAACAAGGCCCTTTGCTCACTTGGCATCTACTCTGCCACCACGGGGGAGGTCTGCCAGGATTCCAGCATGATGGACTAATCCTAGCGCACACCAAAATCTAAGCAAGCTTTTGAAGTGTTGGGCAGAAGCTTTAAAGGATGTGCTGTCGTGTTTAGCTCATTGACAAAAATTCTGAGACCTGTTTTGCCAGCTAGTTAGATTTTTTTTTTTAATATTATTTAGTTTCTAACTGGACATGAAGTTTTTAACCCATTGTCCTGGTTTAGGTTTATTTTGTGCTCGTTTGGATTTCTCAGGGTCTTTGAAACACACTGAGACATCAGGAGCAAATGTTAAAGAAAGATAAGAAATTTTATTACCAGAAAGTAGAGAAGGCATTTAAAAGACAGAACTGTGGCTGAGGGCTTCCCTCCTGGCTTCTCCCCCACTGCTTCCCCCTGCCCCACTTCTCCTATCCTGATGCAGATAAGTCGTGCTGACTAACGCCACTACAGTGCCACGAAGACACTGATCTTATAAAAGATACAGAGAGGGAGGAAAAGAGAGAAACCATTTTTTTTTCACTGGCTTAAGCTGCTTTTGCAGCTGGGACCAGAAGAAGCCAAGATGGAGTCTGGATGCCCGAGAGCAAATGCCCTTTAGAATTCCAGAAGTTCTTTCAGCTTAGTGGGAAGGGGTATCCGACTGTCCCTTGTCACGTGTAACCGGTCTGCTTTACACACAGAAGGTCCTGGGTTTGTGCCTCAGTGGAACCAACCACCTGGCCAAAAGTCACACCACGACACCTGTGTGCTGGTTTTCCAAAGCAGGGGTCTGAGCAGACCAGTTCATGGTGCTCTTGCTCTACAAAGTGAGAGTGACTTCCTGGTTAACGAATCCTAAAGCAAGTACAGATGCTTTATACTGATGTTGTTTGTGCTACCTGCATGGGGAGACACACACTCAGTGTAACTGAGTGTTGGGATGTGAGTCTCAAAGGAGCTTAACTCCTGTTTCCAAAGTATCACTGTCACTTAGGGCAAAGGCAGGTGTTATGGATCTGCACAAGTTCATCACCCTGGGAGGAGAAACTGTGGGAAGTGTTGGGCAGAGACACCTTGCAAGGTTCTGCAAGACAACTCTGTCAGCAGCAGGGCTGACAGCAGAGACCTAATCGTCTCTGAAGCTGTTGGTGGCACCCACACACTGTGTCTCCACTGAGTAGCCCTGGTGAGATGGGATGGTGAGTTCAGGGGCAGCATGGCTGTGCTGGTCTTCTAGAGCGGATACCTAGGTGGTGTCAACCTCCTTGGCGGTGTCAGACCGTCTCCGTGCCTGTTACAGTACAGATGCAGCCTGTATGACTTGTGCTTTTCTGCAAATGATGCTTGTGGTGTTGAATTTAGCAGTGTCAGGCCGTTTCCACAAGTGTCTTGTTTCTCATGATGGTAGTGCTGGCAGGAAGGAATAGCAGGAATGGCTGATTCCTGGCAGCCCTTATGTTTGTGTGCCTTGGGCTGATACTTGCAGCAGTTCCCTACATATTTGAGAGCCTGCCTAGGCTCTGGGGGTGTGTGTCTGGATGGGGACAGATGCTGCAGGTAGGTGTTCTGGGGGATGACAACTAACTTGGAATATGATAGGTATGGCCATGGCAGCTCACAAGTGATTCCAGACTCACAGTGTCCTTTCTTTCCTTAGATAGCCACCAGATATCTTATTGCACCCCACCATAAAATCTCACAGCTGAGCTGAGAGCAGGGTGGCCACTTTTCACTGTTTCTGTGCTACAAGTAATTTTTGTTTCAGGGAGCCTTTCCCACCAACCCAGTGAAGACATTTCAGCATTGACATTAACTTCTGACTCACTCTCTGGAGTTTCCAATGAATTTGAAGTGGCCTGAGAGCTGTGACTCCATGATGTCAGGTAGATGCTACGGCGACCTCAGAGTCTCCAACTGCACGTTGATTAAATGCTGCCTTACTGGATTGAAACTGTTAATGCAAGAACCATGTTCTCCTCCACTTGTAGTTCTCTGTCTAATAGACCTTTCCATAAAGCTGCATCTATAAATGTGGGGGAAGCAAAACAGAAAGGAAAGCCCAAAAGGTTAGCCACATCCTTTTGGCAACTGTGTGATATTTATGAATCTCGTGTTACGAAGGACATTCAAGGTTTCTGCTTTTCGCTGTTGTCGGATACGTTTGTCACCGACCCAGACTTGCTCTCAGCTTGGGATGTAAATGTGAAACTGACCCAGCATCAGTGAGATTTGCCTGATTTCATGTCGGAGTTGGACTTGCTTTTGGCAAATGGGTACTTGCAACCAATCCAAACCCATTCAGAAGCTCAGCAGATGCTTCTCTGAGCCTCTTCTATGTTTAAAAATGGAAATGAAGCACAGAACCAGGTGCTTCCTCTGCTGTCCTCAATTATGGATTTTATAACCTTGTTAAAAAATCAAGTTGTGCATCTTCTGGTTTACGGCTTTTGAAGATGATACAGTGTAAAACACCAAGTTCTACCTGGCAGTGGTTGTGGAACTCTAGGAACCACCGCTTTCTCTAAGGTTCCCTTCCAGTTTGGTTCAATTCAGCAGCAACCCCTTCAGCAGTGGGGAGCAAGAGTGATGTGCATGGCAAGGGCCCAACTCTGCAGATGAAACCAAAACGGACTTTGTTGAAATTCTCCACCCTGTATTATGCAGGAGTTCAGAGAAGAAGATCTTAACAGTCACTTCTGACCTAAATCTCAATGAAAAAGGGACTCACATCTCCGGGGGAAGGCATCAGACCAGGTTTATGGGTTTTTTACAGAGAAGCTTCTGAGGAGGTAAGAAGGACATTGCTTTATTTTTCTGGTCTGAAAGTATCAACAGTTTGTTGTATTTTGGAAAAAAGCCTTGAGAGTGGTCAAGCTGTTGCCACCATTGCCTGCAGGTTTGCCAAAATAAAGGGAAAATGGGCTGCTTTGTCTTAGAGGGTCCAGAGGGTCTTTAGCCGTAATGAAGTGCTGCTAGATTTTACTTTCTTCAAGAGCAGTCACCTCAATACCGAGCTGAAATGCTGAGTGGAGAAATAACTGTTATTGTCATGACTGACCTGAATCCAACAGGATTCTTTGTTGATTGTAGCTTATATTGTTGAAATTGTTTTTTAGCCACTAAAACTACAGCTTCTCTGTAACCTGAGCTCAGAAAATGAAGGTCAATAACAAGAGAAAAAAAAATAATGCTGCAAAACTACCTAAAGGCAAAAGGTTTAAACCTCTATCCCACAGTAACTTGCAGGAAATCCACTGTCATCTTGTTTGCAGTGGTTAAAGGTGAGAACCTTAGCCCTTTGTGGGATTTCTTGCCTTTGAAACTCATTTGGTTAATTATTCCATCTTAGTTTATTTTCTACTCTGCAATAAGCCTTGCCGTGGGAAGCAGAGCATAGGAAACACAAGATGGTGCTTTTCAGCAGCAAAGCTCCAGCTATGGCATCATTTTTTGTACTGGCAGCATCAGGCTGCAGTATTCCCAAGGGAGGCACTGTAATTGCAAAATGCTATTAAAAATGATGGTGTATTTCATAAGAGCTTCCAGTGACTCTCATAATATTTGCAGATAATCTCGGTTTGCCAATTTGTCAAGTCATTACTCCCCATCTGTGTTACCCCGTGATAGACTTTTTTTTAAAATTCATTTTTATTAGCATTAGCGAGCTCATCGCTTAACATGTTGGAAAAAAACCCCGTGCAGGCATTCCAAAGCGTGTAAAGGCGATACATCGTTGTTCTAGCCGCACTCAAACCTGCCGAGTGGCCGCCAATTAGAACGTTGGGGTCCTAACTTTGGAAAGACGGAGGGGCTCTCAGCCTTTGTGCACACAGCTTTTTGTGATCTGCTTCCTAGAGCGAGCTTGGCCGCGAGCTTGACCGGGAGCTTGTTTTGCTCGGCACAAGACAGCGTCACCGGAATCAGGTGCAAGCGTTACAGGTCAGCAGCTGCAAGTGAGACTTCTCTTACACCAAATACACCACTGCAACCACTGTGTGACCTTAGATCCCCAAAACGTCGGCACTTTGCTGTCTCTGGAGAGCAGCGTAGTAGCATCTTCATGTCCTGGGCATGCACACAACTCCTCCTCCCACAGACTGAGCTGGAGCCACTTCGTCAGCACAGCAGAAGTTCCTTTAAGAAACAGATGGAGAAAGGTAGGTGAGAACGATGAGACCTCTGCTGTTTGAGTACCCAGTTGGTTTGGGTGATAGCGGCGTTGGACTAGGTGATCTCCAGAGGCCCCTTCCAACCCCTTCATTCCATGATGCTGCAATAGCGACGATGTTTAGGCAGTACTTTGCATGTTCTGCATTAGCAGTGAATTGCTAAAAGAAGAGACCCAGACCTTCTAGGTTTGCACATCTATTTGATCAGGTTCTGAGCTTGCAGCATCTTCTTACTGAACTGCAGCGTTACAGCTGGACACTAGAGAGCTCCGTTTACCAAAGACAGCTCCAGTGTGACAGAAGGTTCCCTCAGAGGTGCCTTCCAAGCATTGCCACGGTTTTAAGGGGATTTTTTTCTCTTTTCATTTTTATGTTAAAAATCAATATTCTCAAGAGAAGGCTAGCCTTGCCAGAGCGATGGCTGCAGCTGTAACTCCACATCTACTCCCAGCAAGTCAGAGATTTCATGGGAGTTGTAACTTGGAAACTAATTACACAATTTCAGAGATAGCAAAAAGTAAATCAAATGCTGCCAGCTTGGAAATTGTAATTAAGTCTCCCTCAGAACAAAAACCACACTCGATATGTGATTGATTATGACTATTACTCTATTAATGATAGCAATAGTCAATGTCCTGCACCTATGCAGAGTACGTGTTTCCAGCTAAATTGCTGTGGATTGCAGGTGCAGACACAGGATGAATTCTAACTAGCTCTCTGCAGTCACTCTGCTGATAACCCTTAAGCCTTACAACACACAAGCTGATGCTAAACATTAGCAAACGATAGAACAGCAGGATGGCTGAGGCTACTTTTTGCATTAGCTGCATTTTAACTTGTTCCCCCCACCCAGTTGCGATATCACTCGTTTACTCAAAACCAGCCCCAAATCTCCTGTGCTGCCACCGTGAGAGCATACACACTCCTGCTCCTCAGACTCTGACACGAGCACAGGCTGCTGCAGGATGCTGCAGTGACATGCCATCCTGCCATATGCCCTGCCAGGGGTTATGCTCTAGGGTTTATTTACAGGTAACTGTGCCCTGAGGTCAACAGAGGGATTGTGCCTCCTAAGTAAAGCCTTGCCCCTCTCCTATCTCAAAATTCAGGGGTGCACAGACTGAAAAAATATGTACAAGAACTTCAGGAACGGTGGGGACAGCCGTGTTCCAACCTCTCCCATGCACTGCAGCAGGGGGAAACAGCCGGCTCTAAGGAGACCTGCAAAAATGGTTGCTGCTGAAACTCTTACCAGAAGCACCAGCACACTGATGTCCTCTTTCCCGTTCCTGCCTCCTCCTCCCAGTGCAAACCATAATACAAGAGAGGGTGAAATCCAGAGCAGATTCAGCCTTTGTGCTGCATGTGGATCCTTGTCTTCCTAATCCTTGTGTCAGGAGGATGAGGTAGTCTAGCAATCAGGAGATGTGTTTGTATCTTCCGCCAGAGTTCCTTTCTAGCTTTGGGCAATCTTTCAGCCTCTGTTGATTCGATAATGAAGCCAAGGCTTGCTTTCTTCCACCATTTCTTTGCCTTATTTCCCTGCCCAGATTGGGACCAGGAGACTTTTGATTGGCAGCTGTGAGGGACTGAGCTCTGTGGGTGGTTGTAATGAGGGCTAAGCTTGAGTACAGGTGCTTCTCATGTCCTGGTGGGAGGCCAGTGTCTACAGCTGATGGCACAGCTGGAAGACCAGGCTGGCACAGCTGACAGGGTGGTACACAAAGTTGGAAGCTTTTTAGTGACACATGCAGCTGGATGGACCAATTCATTATAAAGTAAAATGTTCCAGATCTGATTGGATTACTTGCAAGCAGCCTGACAAGGTGAAAAAGAAGAGAAGATGGTAAAAAGAAAAACAGATGAGAAACTCAACATGAGCAAGCAATGGGTCAGAGCAGCCCAGAAGGCCAGCTGTATCCTGGGCTGTGTGGCCAACAGGTCAAGGGAGGTCATTCTTCCCCACTTCTCTGGTCTTGTGAGACCTTATCTGGAGTACTGTGTTCAGTTCTGGAACCCCCAGTACAAGAAGGATGTGGAACTATAGTAGCAAGCCCAGAGGACGGCCCTAGGAATGATCAGAAGGCTTCTCCTATGAAGACAGTCTGAGGGAATTGGGGCTGTTCAGCTTGGAGAAGAGAAGGCTCCAAAAGGATCTTATAGCAGCCTTCTGGTACCTGAAGGGAACCTACTGTGACCCTATAAATGCTTTCCATTGCCTCTGCCTGGAAGTTGAGGAGGATATTGTGCAGAAGGGTCAGATCTGATCAGCTTTACCTGGAAAGCTAAGGAAACAGTACTGAGTTTCGAGGAAAAGTTTCTTCCAGGATGGCCCAACTACATTAATTATAGTCTCCTGAAATGTGGCCTGAGCATCTCCTCACTTCGTTTCCAAAACCAGCATGCAGCAATGACAGCTGGAAGATGAATTCCAACGTTTTGTTCTATGTCCTTTTCAAGCCACAGTCTTTGAAAATGTATAGCCAGATGGAAAGAGAGGGGATTTGCAGTGTAGGGCAGCTCCAGAGAAGGTCAGTGTGGGAAGGGAGAGGCTGCCTTTTGATTCATCTGAAATTCTTCTCTCTTCCAAGCTGTTCTGTATAAGCCTTGGCCGTGTCGTTACGCAACCCATACACTGGCTCCCACATTGTGGAGCAAGTCTCCAGCATGGCACTCATCAACTCTCTTTCTAAATGACCGTGACTTAACAAGAGGATCCTCTTCTACCTTTGAGAACAGAAAGCTCACGATTATAGAACAGTAAGAGAACCCAGCCCTGACTTGCCTAACTGGATCTAACAAAGTGAGGAGCTTTGGCGAAGTCGGGGTTACCGTGTCGCTTGCAAAACCTCATTTCTCAGAAAAATGTGGTTTATTGTTTCCAGCCCTGGGAGCTCACGTTACACCCTACCCAAACCTAGGAGGGCCCTGTCATTCATCAGTCACTCTTATGCTATGACAGGAGTCTGCGAAGTTAGAAGCTAGTTAAACAAATTAAAAAATTTGACGGGATCCTCTTGCAAAAGAAGACAAGAAATGCCTTGGGATACCTCTTCCTCACAGGGAGGATCGTGTGTGCCCCCAAGGGGCAGCAACAGCGAGGTGGCCACTGGAGAGAAAAAGGCTGGCAGAATTTTACAGAGGAAATTAAACCGTGAGTCCTGTCGAGTCACCCCTCGTGAGCCTGTCTTTTCTCATCAGCATTTCAGACCATGTCATAGTCAGGGAAAACAGAAACGCTGGCTGCGGCTGTGAACTGCTTTCCCCCTCTAATTTTACTTTGCTTCGACTGGCCAAAGAGCAAATCTTTTGGGAGGTATCCAAGACCCCAGTGTCTGGGGAACTTTTTCTAGAAGCTAAATAGAATGGCTCTGCCAATTTAACTGACAGACGTGGTTATTTCAGTGACAAAGCGCTCTGGGACCTTATAATCCCCTTCTCAAAAAAAAGAGAAAAATTAAAAAATGTGCCTGCTGCAGCTTTATTCATCTCCCCAAAGTGTTTTGGAATGCAGTGTTAGGAGAAATGGCTCATTCAATACCATTTCTACAAACTGTTATTGAATGGAGCACGATCCACGTGTTAATTTTTGCATCAAGATGTCACCCACTGTCAAGTCTGACCAGTGAGAGCGCACAGGCCAGCAGGGAGTATAAGCGG
Source organism: Phoeniculus purpureus (assembly GCA_028565055.1). Lineage (NCBI taxonomy): Eukaryota > Metazoa > Chordata > Aves > Bucerotiformes > Phoeniculidae > Phoeniculus > Phoeniculus purpureus. The sequence goes on from JAOXOE010026417.1 coordinate 10,343, forward strand.
TCTCAGTGACACGAATACAAACTCGGCAGCTCAGCTCACTGCAGCTTAGCTCAGATTAATTCCCGTGGCAGACGCCAGCCTCATGTCAGAAAAGGCTAACCCTGTCTTTATGATTTCGCTGCTCTTCGCCATTGTCAGTCTATGTACATAAATATGGAGGCAACTAGAAATAGACCCAAATTACGAAGTCTGGATCTATGCAGCACTTCTTAGAAGTTGAGCTGTGACCGGAGTTTTCATCCAGGTTTCTCTCTAGTCCTTTCCTTTATAAATCTATTTAAAGCAGCTTAGTATGCTTTTAATCTTGTGATCAACGTTATCTGTCCAGTCATTAATTTTTTATCTCCATCTTTTCTCAAGGAAGGATTAAGAGCAGGAAGGGTATTGTGGTTTGGTAGTTTGCTGTTATTGTCCTCTTTGTTCGTACTAGAGAGTGTTGGCTTTTTGCACTAAGGTGATGATGATGGTCATCAAATCCTTGGGTCTTGCAGAAAAATCACTCATTATTATTGAAGCAGCTTCCAAGAAAGCTCTGCCTTATTGTGTGTGACCTCTAATCTACAAAGAAAAAGGTTGCCTTGTGTCTGAGGAACAGAGCTGTGGTTTGAGCTTCATGATAGTTGAGATATGCTGGGCCATGGAGCATCTCTGAAAGCCTGCAGATAGCCTGTAGGAAAAAAAAAACCTAAGAAGGACCTAGGATATGGCAGTAAGGTCAGATGAAGCTTGAGTCAGGCTTTGATGTGGTGTCCCAGGGATAGAAGGACAGATGTGATGTACTGGGACTGGACTGCCAGAGGTGACAGAAAAACCCTGCAGCAGCAGAAGTGTTGCTGAGCAGGATCAGTAACAGTGAGCACAACACAGATTTGTTTTTAGACTATGGCTATACATCTTCCAGGCTCCAAATGCTGTCCAGAAACCTTCCAGTCTCCCATTGCAAGGATCTTAGGAGTGTTTCAGATGAACTGCAGATGACTTGCAGCTTTGGGTTGAAGCCATGGGAAATTGTGTAAGATCCAAACTGGGCAAAGCTCAGTAATTTGTTTTTCAAATTGCTTAACAATAGAAACTGAAAGGTTATAAGATCCTACTGACTGAGAAGAAAGTTGGAGTGGAGTCAGTGAGAAGTCATCTGACATGCATGAAGGGAGTGTGGGTGGGCATAAGAAAGCAAAAGAGATTAATTTCATTGGAGACAAACTGTTTCCAGGTCTTGAAAAGAGAGAGTCCTGTGGTCCACGTTAGCAGGAGAAAATAAAAATCCCAAGCTCATATGTGTGTGCAGGTCTTGGGGAAAACAGAAAAATCATACACGTCTCTCCAGAGCATTTCAAGGAAGCTGGGAGTTTGCAGTCACGCACATGAGAGGTGACTAAGTATTGTTGGCTCCTATGGCTCCTGAGTATAACACTGCCAGGTTTGTAGCCCCTAAACCAATTTTGCAGTACTGCAGTAACAACTGTGGTGGGTTCAAGACCACAATTAAAAATAAAGGAAGAGAAAACAAAGCAGTTAGGTCTTGATGAGCTCTCGGGTAGAATTTGCCAGACAATGGATAGCTTAGGGAAAATGGAAAAGGGTTTATTAACTCTATAACTGTGTACAGAAAGAAGAAAAGGTTGAGCGAGTTAGTGCACACGAACTAGAAACTCTGTCACAAATGCCATCACATATTCTGAGAAATACACTGGGAGATTACTTTCATATCAGTCTTTGTTTTTTTACATTAGAGACCTGGGAAAGAACATGCCAGTCAAGTAGAGACGGGCACCACCACCTTGTGCGTCACCAATTGTCATCTGCAGACTCCAGCACCCTCAGCTGTTCAGACTCGCAAACTCTTCAATTCTTCAGCGAAGCTGTCTCCAGCAAAATGCTGATCGAGCAGGCCTGAGTCCTCAGCACCTGAACTGCATCCCTCAAGCAGGAGACATGCTTTCAAACAGGACCCAGTCTCTGTCTTCCATGCCCAAAGTTTAGGGATTCTTGAGTCTTTCTGCTTTCTTCAGCTAAGAATTCTCAGATGCCTCTCTTAAGGCTCCTTCTCTCCCCAGTACTCGAGCATCTCCAGCTTTTCTCACTGGCAGAAATGGCAGTCTCCCTTCCTGCTGATCAGTGTTTTCTAAGGTGGTGGTGACATCTTGGGATTCAAGATGGCAGGGCACACTGCCCGACTCCGCAAACATGACCGAGATGGTTCCATGACCCTTACGTCCCCCTTCTACTTCTACTCCTGCCTCAGCTACAGGGAGAAAGGGAAGATTCCTTCAGCTCACCATGGGGCACTGAATGGCTGCTCCGTGTTGAGGGGGAGAAGATTGGCACTAAGTTCTTGCTTCTCCAGTCCGTGGTGCCAGCCCGGAGCTGGGCTGGGTCGGGGCCGGGAGCTGGCACTGGGCCGGGGGCTGGGCTGGGACAGGCCACCTCCCCAGCTGCAGCAAGGTGCCGCAAGCCTTGTCCCATCTTCCCCCCCCAGCCTTAGTAAGGTGTGTGTGGGGGTGCTGGAGCCAAAGCCCTGTGCTGAGAGGAAGACTCCAGCCAAAATAGGCAGGGCTATGATGATCAGCCCTGTGCCAAGAGGAAGGTTCCAGCCAAAATAGGCAGGGCCATGATGATCAGCCCCTTTTATCTTGTCACATAGCCCACAAGCCCCAGGGCAGGTACCTGGGGCAATTCTCTTACAGCGAATTGCACCTTTTTCCTAGTGAAAGCACAAATCTATACATCTGAAAATTCTGGTAATTTTCAAACTGCAACAACAACAAAACCAAGTTCTGTGTGAGCTAATATAGCAAAGAAAAGTGATCTTACCCAAAACAAAACAGGATTTGCTCAAGCTCTCATACTCTCATGTGATCTTCATCCTGTTCCATCCCTGGATTAGGGTTTCTTTCTCCTTCTTTTTTCTGGGTGTTTGATAGCTCTAATCCTGCTATTTTCCTGCGTGTGTCACCTCTCTAGGGCATTGGTATATAGACTATGGACTGCTTTCCTCTTTGTGTAGTCTGTCTTCAGTTTAGGGAGGTCTTGGTAAGCTGCACACTGGTGTGCTGGTATCTTCATGACCTAGGTGCCATCTCCACCTACCATTATCACAGCATGTCTGCTGTTCTTTCTGGTGCTTCCACACCTAGACAATCACTTTGATTATGAATGGGCTTAATGTTTTCCTTAAAAGTTCCTCAAGTTTTGCAACATATCTTAGCACTCCACAACAGGCTCATCTGTGAGTGCTGAAGAGGAAGGATCACTAGTGAGGGTCTGATTTATCCTGTCATCAGTTTGATGGTCACTAGTTGCATGCTCTGTGGAGGCAATTGTGAGGGAAAAAAGCAGCACTGAAAAGTTATTTCATTCATTCCCAGCTGCCTCCTTCTCCATCCCACTTCCTCTTGAGGCTGCCAGTCTCAACCAGGTTTTTGTATCATTCCCTGTGAGAAGCCATAGAGGGTTTTATGGCTTTGATTTTTAACTGATCTGTTGGCTGCCTGTGAATTTATCAAATGCTTTGGGAAAATAGCAGCTGGCTCGTGGTGATGTTTGCTGGTGAAGAGCAGACCTGTGTGGTAACTTTCCAGCTAGTGTATCCCTCGTGTTGGCTTACGTCGTTGTACTGCACTTAAAACTTAGGTTTTGGCTTTAACAGTCAGAGTTTAGAATAAAGTTACTCTAACTTTAAGCTAGAGCTCCTCAGTTCAACTTGGTAGAAGAGGACTAGCGAGAAGAAGCCTAGAATGGCTGATTGATGCATTGTTTTATGTGGAGTGTTTGTTCAACATAAACGCCAGAGAGTTAAACACCGTAAAATAAAACTGCATCTGCTCGCAAAAATAAAATCAAATCCAAATAAGTCACCTGAAATAAAATAAAGTCATAGTCCTTGCTCAGTAGCTTTTATGGAAAGTTTCAACCTCCTCAAATTACAATGACTCCATGTGGTTTATTCTGCAATATTGATTTTAATACATTTGCTCAAATTCATTCCAGCTGTTGCTAATCGTACAGATACGAAAAATATTATTATGTAGAGAAAAGTCTTGACTTGGTGCAGATTTATTGATTTGTAATTTTCCATCTTAAATCCAAACATTAAAAAATAGATGAAAGGAAAGAACCCACATAATTGTAACCACGGTCTTCTACTTCACCGTGATGAAATTGAGCTTCCTTGGTAATGAGAGATTTCCTGATTTTATTCGACTGTCTGTTTTTATCAGACCATTTGCAGTGGCTGCAATTCAACTTGAAACTAGGGATGCCGGAAGATTTATATATAAATCAGTTACATTTTGAAGAGAACTGCTACTGAATTCAGACGCAGAGATGCACAGAAAACAAACCCTACTGCATATGAATAGGGAACAGACTTGGGATCTTTAATCTCTGTTCTTTTTTTGACATACAATCTTCCAAGAGCCAATTACATTCGAGGAATGTACGGCCAGCTCTGAAGGCTGACTATAGGGTTGAATTAAACTGATATACATCAGTCCACGCTGAAAGTGTCTCCTTCGTTTCATCACAATCTGATTCTTCTGAATCCAGTGCCTGGATATGAATCGCAACCACTAAATATTGATTGGGGCACTATCCCCAAACCTGTTTGCTATGATGCATTTGACTTTGGTGCCTTCAGCAGCTCAGTGTCCAACCTTACACTATGGCCTCGCGCAGCCTCGTAGGAAGTGTCTGAATGTCCATTTCTTAGAAAAGTTATCCTTGTAAAATAACTTCTTTCTAGCAAGACTCCTCGCGTGCATTCTGACCTGCTTGTGCTCGGAAACAATGTTCCAGGCAGAGTTAAAATGTGGCCCAGGGCTGCGTATACTGTAAGTGAAAAAAATGTTGTGTCATCCAAGAGTTCTTCATTTGCTCTCTGAGAAAGTGGCTTACCTTGAGCTGGGTTTTTCCTTTTCAATTTTTGTCGTTCTGCGCCATCAGCTGCTTTCCGTGAAGTAATAAAAATTCAACTTAAGCTGTCTCGTACGTAACTGGCTTTAAGTAGATGAACGTTACAAGTGGTAACTCTTATGATTCAAACCCTATAGGCTGCACTTTTCCCTTGCTCTTCCGCAATGCAAAAGATCTTCCAGGTAAGGGCGAGACAGAGCACTCTCATTGGCATTGGAAAACTTCTGTAGTAATTCTAAGAGAGGAATAGCATAGATCTGTGGTCAAGAAGGAAAGAAAAATGCTTGCTGTCCTCCACTCCCCCCTTCCATCTTGGGCTTCTGCACACCCAAGTCAAAATTGAACGCAAACATGGAACATGCTAGTGTTCTCAGCCAGTGGGTGAGTCCACTGTAGAGGGCAATTTCAGTAGCCTATGCCACAGTCTGCCTCAGCTCTGTAGGTGAAGAATCCTATTATTTGCATTGCTGGGACTTGTCCTTCCTTTCTAGTGTTCGTAACCTTTGAACCACAACTGCCAACGCAAGTCACTCCATAGCATTCGCTGGGTGTCTTTCCCCTCTCTAATCATGAATGTTCTACCCACTGCAGGAGTTCAGACCCAGTACAATCCTGCCTATAGACTAAGGCTTAACCTGGGCCCCTTCAAAGGTGGAAAATGCATTTGTTGTTTGAGCTGAAAAAGAGATTCCCTCTAATCCAGTAACAACTATGGCAAGCTTTTTCTCAGCTTGAAACCTGCCGTTTTATACAAGCATGTGAAACAGGTGACAAATGGATCTTAAAAACAGGTCATGGAGGAGTCTGCATCAGGGGTGGGAGATGTTCATGCGTGGGTATCCACCAAGCGGGTGATATCATGTCTATATAGCTTCATAGAAATGGAAGGGTTTGAATTTTCAGGGCTAATGTTTAGCACGTACTGTGACTGCCGCACGGAAGAGGTTTATTAGGAGGATGTCATCTGAACTTGAGACACTACATTCCTATTAAGAAGGAGAGGTCGTCCTGAGGATACTGGATTGCTGTCTTCTAAGGATCACAGGACTTGGGTACTAAGGACAAAAAGTTTTCATCTCCTTCTTGTACTTCTGGCTCTTTGACACAGTTGAAAGTGGAAGCAAAACCACATGAACTTTAACCAGGCTTTAGGAAGGATTCACCAAAAAGAACCTGTCTTAGACCTACAAGCAATTTGGTAACAAGCAAAAAGCATCATAATTAGGATTTTTCCATCCAAGTGCAGCGCTGTCTTTCACTGCACCGTTGCAGTGCTCCAGATACCTCTGAAGTTCAAATCCTGATTAGCTAAACAGAACGATGTCTGTGCTGAACCCCTTGGAGGGCTTCTGGACCACATGGATTGTTCTCTATCTCACAAAGCGCTTCCAACACAGACTGGATTAAATGTGCCCAACTCAGTTCCCAGTCTTGCAACACTCCTTTGTTTAAAACAGCAGGTTCCTTTAACAGTTGACAGAAACTGGTGGCCGGCCGACCCTTTAATTTTACTTTTAATTTTAGCCATAGGAACATCGTCTATATCAGCCAAAGGTGGTACACGTGGCAGATCCAGAGTTTCATCCTGGGGCTACTGAAACAAATTGCAAAGCCATTGACTACAAGCATAAATCGATTGTACCAGTTACCAAATGATTTAGTTTAAATGTAAAATTATTTGTTCAGACAGACAGAAACTATTTATGTTTGCTCCTCTTGAAATTTACCTCTAGCTATGACCATATGGTAATTTAGCTTTTAAATTGTATTTACCGCGTTCCTACACTTTAATCATTAAACGCAAAGCTAAGCTCTTCACAACTCCGCGTTTCAAGCTTGAAACTCAAAACTTTTGCAGTTTCTCTCTACCTTTGAGCAGTTGCCATCTTCAGATAATAACAGATGAATCAGTGCTCAGCCCTTTGAAGGGTAACGGTTCAAATGCGTCTGCTGCCTTGTATATTGTGCCATATGTTTTACGCCGAGCCGAGGCTAAAATTTCCTACTTCAGAAGTAACGCGCTCCGCTCAATTAGCAGAGCAAGGGTTTTTTTCTGAGCATCGCGTGTAATTAGTTTTAAGGTCTCTAGTTTTAACAGCCATTTGTTAACAATCTTTTTATATAGCTGGCATGAAACTTGTGATTCAAATACAAGTAGGCAGACAAATAGCTGGAGTGCTTCAGCTACACACATGGCTCCAGAACTCAGCTAGGCTTTTCTGAGAAGCAAATTGCCTTTATGTTTCTAAAGTGATGACATAGCTACTTTAGGTAGAAAAAGAATCAAGCCTTGCAGGAGGAGAAAATACTTCTTATTAGACCAGATATTTTTGGAACTGGCAAAGCAGTTTTGGAACAAACCATCCCATCACTGGGTTCCCTTTTTTCTCTCTTATTTCCCCTCCTTCTGTGTATGTATGGGCTTAAGGCTCAATGTACTGCAACGTTGAATGTGTGTTCTCCTGTGCTCTAATTTCTGACATCTTGCTGTTAATTTCTTTACAGGTGTGTCATGGTTTGAAACCATGGGTTTCTAGTAATGTGTTTTTCTGCATGCAAACAATTTGGGAGGGGATATATACAGGTCTGTCTTAGAGACACACACACACCCCACCACCACCACCCCCTGCCTCGCAGCTGCAGTTCCAGCCTCCAGTTGCAAGGGTGGAGTTGCAACTGTGGGTGAGGGGAACCTGGTTGCATGACCAAGGCCTCCCCTATTTAACTGGGGGGAGATTTCTGGAACCCAGCTGTGTTGGTACCAGGGGCTGCTGTGCCTGCCCTCCTGCAGTGTCGGGTGCAGGCACGGCCCCAAACCATGCCGACTGAACTGTTGTGCTGGCAGTGGTGGACGCTGGTTCACAAAGTCAATGGTGGGCAATGGTGACCAGAGGGGCAGCCATAAGCCCATTGGCACCTGGAGACATTGGAACTCATGGGCTATGACCTCTTGCCACAACCCCATGCTGCCTGTAGCTGTAAAGAAGGGAGCCCCAAGCCCCGGGAAAGGTGCTGCAGCTGCTGCTGCAGTCCCAGCTGCTGGTGCCATCTTGGCCACGTGGCTATCACCATCTTGGCTTTGTTCTGGCCACAGGGTGGAGAAGCTTTGTCACAGCTGCAACTGAGAAACTGGGAAATGCTTGAATAAGTGGGAGAAAGAGGCCCAATGGGCATTTGATGTTTTCCTTCATTGCTTGGCTGGACTGTGTGTGCCAAAGAAGCTGAAAGGGACTTGGAATTCATAAACCTTTGGCAAAATGTCAAGAGACTGCGAGTGAAGTGTACACTGTTGCACCTAAGTGCTCGCTGCTGCCTGGAGATATGTTCGCCTGTCCCAGCATGTCTGCCAGAACCTCACCGAAATTGGGAAGAGAGGGAGTGTGGGTGTTTTGGAGCAGCTGCCACACTCAGCAGACCCCAGGAGGCAGCCTCTCCCCCAGGGGTGGTCTCGATCACCCAGTTGTCTGCAGTGTACGCCCCTCCCCCTAGGGGCTCCCATCTGAAGCCAAAGACCACTACATCGTTCTCTCTCAACTTCTCAGAATGTGTGCAATGGCACTGTGACGCAGTTTCTGTTCGTTTGTTTACTTGTTTGGGGTCTTTCCTTTCTTTCTACTGGATGTAGGTTCAATAAATCTTTCCTTTTCCTCAAAGTTGCTTTGTTGCCTGATAAATTCCACCTCAGAGCTGGCTGGTGTGCTTAAGATTGCAAGCACCAACCAAAAGGACCAACTGAGGCCTTTCAACCCATGACGAGGTGCTAAAAATTTTTAGCAATAGACAACATCTTGAATTTAGTCTATGACACTGACTGCTGTATGACAAGTTAACGTTTCCCTCTGTGGACTGAAACGAGAAGAGTATGTGCTTGTTTTGCAGCAGGTCTTGGTGTGAAGAATAGGAGGTCTTCATCCGTGGTGGCTGGAGCATTACTTTGTCTCTTTCAGATGTTTGCTTGAGGGAAGAGAGATCAGATCTATCTTGGAGAAGTGAGAATGGATTTTCTTCTTAACAAAGCTTGACAAATCAATGTTAACTACACTTTGTGCACAACGTTTTGGTAAGTGCGTAAGAAAGCAGATGAAATAGTAAACAAGGCTTTTGTCCATTGCATACTTAGGGTTTCCATGCCAGAGGAAAGCCAGCAGTCAGTGTTAACAGCCTTTTAAGGAGAGTTAGGGCAGGAGTCCTGAGTGGGTCAGGACCACCACCTATTCCCATGCATTTTGGTGTTGTCATGCATGGTGGGTTATGGAAGTGAAGGGGAAATCACAAATGCCATGTTATTTATTCCCTAGTGTACATCTGATGTACAGTATGATGTTACACAGTTGTGTATGTCACTGTCATCGGTTATTGACAGAATATCCCTTGATGAGTAAATAGTATTTGATTACCTTTAAATAATTTATCATTTCAGAACTCTGCATTTCTTGTGACCTTTATTTAGGGGACTAATTAAGCTTAAAGGGTAGATGGTGGGACTTTTGAGGCAGCAAGGACGTGAATCACAGTTCTAGGTAACAAATGGAGATACCTGTCCCCTGCCCCAACATCAGGCTTCTTGATGGGAGCTCTGGATCCTATTTTGAGGCAGAAGTGGGCTATCGGTGGCTGCTCTCAGTGTGTGATGAAGGAGAAGGACAGAGGGCTGAAGTACATCACTGAAAAGGGTTGCGCAGACCCTGTCCATGGGCAACAGACCAGAGGTACAGGGATCTTGTTGGAGGGACAGCCCACCAAAGCTCATGGGGGCTGCTGGGGTTGTCGAGTTTTTTCACCATCAGTGGTGCTGCTGACCCCCCCCCACTTTAGGCTGCCTAGTTCATGTAGTACATTTGCCCCAAGGAATCGTTAGACCCTCAGCCGCCCATTTCAGAACTACATGGGACTGCAGACTTTGATGGATGGATTCCATGTATTACCCTGAGTCTACTGTAAGGTAGTTTCCACATTTAAATCATACACTTGTTGGTTTTGCTTTCACCAACATTACAGTTCAGCCTTCCCCTTGTGCCCCCGCCCAGTAAGTGTCACCATTTTAACTTATGGCAACAAAAAGTCCCAATGCCCTTCTTCACTCATGTCTGCAGTAGTGACTTTGTCTCCAGAGCTGCTGGGTGCTGGTGGGCTTTGTCACTTCTGGATGCTAGGCTGTTTACCTTCCTGTGCCATGCACACATATGAGATTCTAGCTTTATGAGCCCAAGCCTTGAAACTTTGGTGAAAATGAATGCTAACACATAACCACTAAGCATCTCCTCCATGCTGGGGAAAGCTCTGAGGAGCTGGCTGCCAAAATGCCATCAGCCACTTAAAAAGAAAGTTTGAATTATGGCCCAGCTTCTGGTGGTTTCCTTCTGGCCCGGATATAAATATGCTGTCCTAGTCAGAGTTAACTGTTATTTTTATCTATGACAAAAGTGCATCTGAAAAGCATGTTCTGTTGGGCTTGTAAATTACTAGAGCTCTTGAAGTGCCAAATATGCTGGGGAGGGGCAAACATTCCTGGTGAGGCCTCTCCCCGGACAGTCTGCATGAACTCTTCATGGCTTGGCTTCTCTCTTTCCCACATGCAGCCAGGCACGCACACATGGACACAGAGCAGCTTGGAGCTGCCCAGGCTGCTGGTGAACCATGCTCCTCAGCGTGTCATTTTTTGAGAACAAAGTATGTCCATCTGACTCTAGGCTCATTTGCCAAAAGGTGTTGTGTCTTCGGTTACAAGCAGGAAGTTTTATTTTAATGGTAAAAAGCAGCAGCAGGGTCCTTGCATTTCTGTGTTCTTAAAGAGCTGTGCCCACATTAGCTGAACAGATGATCTGAACGCGGCCTTTCTTTAAGAGGAAATTACTGGGAGTTCTCACTAACAGAAGAAAAGTCGTGTATGGGAGGGGATCGACAGACTGCAGCCAGCAAAATAAGCATCTGAGAAAGGCAGCTCCCAAGGTGGTTTTGGAAGAGTGGCAGATGATGGACCAGAATAGAGGAAACAAGTTCCACGGCATCAAAACGCTTTTCCCGGCAGCAGGACACTGTCGGGCACAGGCAATGCTGCAGCCGGGATGGTGCGGAGCAAGGCGGATGCGGTGGGACAGCATCGGTGCCGCGGGTCAGCACGCACCCGTGGCTGCCCTGGAGCCGCCTGGGACGTTCCAGGTCCCCAGGTGATCCTGACCCTGGCGCGCCCGGCCGTGCGGGGGATGCCCGCGAGAGACGAAGGAAAGGGAGGAGGCGGGCGGCCCCATCACCAGCCTCTCACCTGCTTTCAGCCAGTGACAGGGACGAATCTCCGCACTAGCCCCTCGCAGTACCCGCGTGTGCGAGGGCCACCCCGGGCAGAACCCACCCCGCGGCTGGCTGAGGTGGTGGCAGGATGACAGCGCGGCAAAGAGCATGCGTGCGGGGGGAAGGCGAAGGGGGGGTGTGCGGTGAGAGGGGGGAGGAGGAGGAAGAGGAGGAGGAGGGATGGCGCGGGGAGGCGGCCGCTGTTTATTTGCAGCCGGGCGGGCTTCGCCGCGGCAGAGCGCGATCGGCCGGCGGCGGTTCCCGCAGCCGCCCCG
>JAOXOE010026418.1:0-21819 GCA_028565055.1 Phoeniculus purpureus
CTTAAAGAAAAAAAATCTCAATACATGCAATTTAAATAATAGTATCTTTGATGGTCTTTATGTTAAATGATTTATTTTCACTAATGTGTTATTTTCCCTTCAGGTAAAGTTTCAGCTGCAGAATTTTCTGCAAGCTTGCAGAAAAGAGAGCGAAAAGACAGCACAGCATATTTGTGTCTTCATAGTTTAAAAAATAGTTTAAAAATATTTTTGAGGAATTTTCTAACTAGGAATAATTGTATTTGGGTTTGCAGTGTACAATTTATCTCTTTCAACATGGATTAGCCAATACTGTGTTAGTGCGTGTTTGAATTTGATGTGTTTAATTTGGTGGTTTAGGGAATTGCTACGGAAATTTTTGATAAGGAGTTGGAATTCCGCGTACTTGCTTAGATTCTGCTTGGACAATAGATGACGGCAAAACCAGAATTACTAGTCTGGAGCTTCCTGTTTCAGGTTCCTTGCTCCTTGTGGGGAGTTGGTCCCTTGTCGTTTGATCTTTATTTGGAGAGTAACATATCTCACTGGGCTGGGCATGGCAGCCACCTTGCCCTTGGAATGCAGTGAATTCAGGTGAATGCGGGTGGGAATTTTGGAACCTCAGAGATCAACAGAGGAAAGGTTTTCCCTGCAATCTATTGTTTGCTGAAATGGGGAGAGTTTACCCTTATTTGTGGTCCATAGGAATTGGCACACTGGAAATGGAAAGCTAGCACATGGAACAGGGAACTGGCCCTTAAAAGATGATTTGGAGTGCAGAGATGTATACGTGGAGTAAAAGTACATCACTTTCCCACAAGGAAAAGAACTGCTAGAGGTTTCTTCATCTTGGAGTTGGGAGAGGTATCTTCTTGGCCCTGCTATCTAAGAACACGTGTTTAATCTATGTATGTTCCTGTGCTGGAGTTTTCAAGTTGCGTAAATCAAAAGTGTCTTGTGTTCCCAACTCAAGCTAGACTTTGTTTGTGGCTGCAACTTTTTTACGTGGTTTTGAACTCTCCTTGGCTTTTTATTGTTTACACCCATTAGCATATTAACTAAATTAATTGGTCAATCTCATCTTGAAACTGGTCTCTGATGGCATGAACCAGGTAAAGAGCAGAAAAATAATCCAAGAATCTGCATCATGGCATTCTGAATTGGCACTGACCCTTTGGCAATAGGAACTCCATGCTTTAACTATTAACGCTTACTATTAATTAGTTGCCATAAATATATTTCTATGGCTCATGATATTTCTGGAAATGTAAACAGATTTTCAGTCTCATCATAGATCAGATTTTGGCTACCCAGAAGACATGAAATGGTAGTGAACTGATGCCTATTTATTGAACTAAAAATAGCTCATGCTGTACAGAATGCCAGCATGTGAAATCCTGGCAAGAGACTGTCATTTAGGAACCAGAAGACCCAATCAGCTTAAGCGCTCTCAAGTTTTGACACTAATTATAGTGGAATTGGAAATTCATCTTAGAGATTTAGATTGAGAAATTCTTCCAGAAATATTTTTCAACTTGTCAGACTGCCTTCCAGGTATAAGTCCTGAGCCTGCTGTGGTTGCGTGCCAAAGCAATTTATACGAGGAATATCTGTACCTTCTAGGAAGCCTCTAGTTAAAACACTTTGGAAACCCTGGTTAAACACACCCTCCTCCTACAAAACACAGTAGAGTAAACCAAGCCTGTACAATGGTGAAGTTGTGACAAAAGCGTAAGTCAACTGAGGAAGATATAACTCCGTACACACGCAATACAGATGAGACCAGACAATGAAGTGAGAACACGTAAGCTTTTTATTACACAGTCTACAAGGCTAACCCGAGATTGTATATAGCAGAACTGGAATTCAGGATAAAGAGACACTAATGACAGATTTTACTTTAAATAATTGATCTATACCTGACTGCTGTGTTAACTTTAGTGTCCTTAGAGGGTGAGAAAAGTCTTGTGAAAATAGAAAAAAGTAAACAAAATGAAAAGAAACAAAACAGAAAAATCCAGCCAGGAGAGCTACTTTGATTGACGCGTCACAACTGATCCTAGGAGGAGTGGAACTGAGCAGGGGCCTCCAGTGAGACCAAAAGCAGGATAAGCAGTTCTCTGTGTCTCAGAAGAGACCAAGCCCTGCTACAAAATTTTGCTGTTTTAACTTCAAAGACAACACTAACTAGCAAGAATGTTAATGAATAGATAAGCCACCTATGATGTTGCAATATGAAAGTTAAATTGATCTGTCTGGGGTTTAAAAGTTTAGTTGGCATTCTGAGATGGATTTGATTCTCCAAGCAGCTTCAAATCTACTGCCAATTCTTAGTTCCCATTTTCTTTAAAGAAAACATATGTATTACCTATTTCCAACTACCTCATTATCAAACAGTGGTGCTTTGGTTGTTTCTGTAGGTTGAATTGAATACCTCTAAGTGGATCTATGGCAATAAACATCCCGGTTAAAACAATAAAACATACTTTGTTCCTTATGTACAACGAGGGATGGGTGTTATATTCTGAAGCTTGAGGATCGCTTCGGTCAAGCTGAGACTTGTTTGGAGTGGCACAGCTCTGGATTGGCTTTCACTACACTTAGAAGCAGAAATGAGTAATGAAAACTAGGTTTTGTTCATGGTCTACATTTAAGGTGTGATAAGAACAGTCATAAATTACTAAGGAAACTAGACACTCTGTTTCTCTTGTAATGCCTCACCCTAACTATTCCCATTATTAACTAGGGATTGTTGTGATTAGCAAAAGTTGTCCAAGGCAGTTTACTGTTTCACTAAGCAGATTAACTTTTGCAATACATGGAAATCAGCACATTGGAAACGGAAAACCGGCTTGAAAGCGCAGTGAACTCCCCTTTTGAACGGGTGGACATAGCAGCTTGTCTCTCTGTGGTTTTGTGTCGCGTTTTTCATGTCGTATACATAAAATGTCATGTTTTTTTCCCAAATCAAGCTGGGTTTTGGGTTTGCCTGAATCCTTCTTGTTTTGTTCTGTGTTGTTTTGCTTTGTTTTGGTTTTTTTCTGGCGCATTGTCACATTAACTAAATTAGTTGGTTAATTTTGTCTCAGGTCTGATCAACAGATCAGCTAATGGCAAGCTGCTATTCCCTCAAATCTCCACAAAAACAAGGGACAGAAAAAGAACAAGCGAAAGCGCGGTGTTACATTTGAAGTTGCACTTTTTCTGGGCTTTTCATTTTTATATGTTTTGTCCTCATTTTAAATACAAACTGTTTTTTACTTTCAGCAAAACAATTTGCATCCAGAAAAGTTGTTGTACGCCCCTGTGTTCAGGCATCGAAAAGCAACTGCCCCTTGTTTTCAGCCTAGAGCGGGAACTTCAGGGCTCCTGCTGCTTGGGAAGAAGCAACACAAATTGCAGAGTGGGTTACATGGTGAAAGTCATAGTTACTCATGAGAAACTTTGAAGGGTTTAAGCTTGTTTCTGTTTCAAATAGAAGAATCTTCAAGGCATGTTTGTGTATGTAGTAATTTGTTCTATTATAAGAATGGCCTAAAGGTATTTAACTCAGAGCTTAATTTACACCTTCTTTTTCTCAAAGGGGAAAGGTACAGATGTGACATTTCAAATGTGACCAAACTCTGTACTACAATATATTGTTTATCCCTGAAGTGATTCCGAGGTTATCAAAGGAATATAAATTACTTTGAATACACAAAAATTATTTTGAATACAAAATACACACATTTCCAAACACTATAAATGCATCTTTTCATAATTACACATTAAACACAATTGAAATTACAATTCTAAAGTCAAGTATTGATCAATGAGTCTGAAGATGACAGTGATTTAAGAAAAAGGCACATAGTGCAACTGGTTACTAAATAGATTTTCATGTAGAATCATAGAGTCATTAGGGATTGGAAGGGACCTGGAAAGACCATCTGGTCCAATCTCCCTTACACACCTAGACCAAATCACACAGGAACATGTCCAGGCAGGTCTTAAATACCTCCAGAAAAGGAGACTCCACAACCCCCCTGAGCAGCCTGGTCATGTAGTGGTGTTATAAGTAAAAAATTTAAACAAGGCTTGATTCTTCCTAACACAAGATTAGCAAGAACACCAGCCAGAACATAAGTGGTGGTATCATAGGATGTATGTGGCACAGATCTAGGGTTTGTTGCGTTTGTTTCATAGCTAGTAAAGTAAGGTTCTCTTTCAGGACTGAGGCTACCACCAATTTATTAAGATATTAAGTATGCTAGAAACATCACAGTGAATACATTAAAAATGGAAATAGGAACCTAAAGTGTCATAGCTAAATATAACTTGAAGTCAGGTCTTTTTCATTTGTACCAGTTTCATATACTTAGCAGTATCTACACTGCGCATTTTATGTCATAGGTCATCTGAATGCCATAAAAATATATTTTAACATTTTATCTGTCAAAGATATTTTTATAAGATAGTGACCTTCTAAAATCAAACACTGTCAGTTTCTCACATGGATGCTCTTCTCTTGTGTTTTTAACCTTGTCTATTTTTTCTTCTTTTTTTAGCCCTGTAGCAAGAGACAAAAGAGGTGGAGAAAAAAGACATAAGTGCACCTTTATATTTTTGATTTTGGAAAAAGGAAAAAAAATCACAAAAAAGTTCCTTTTATATAAAGAAACTACTCTTTCAAAGAAGCCTTTTAGGTCCCATATTGTGCTGTATTTTTCACGTCCCAGTGAAGCTACTACATAATTAAAATAGAATACTAGAGAAACCACTTATACCAATTAATTAGGTGTTGATTGTTCGAGAAAAGATTCCTAATGAAGCTGCCTCCTATAAAACTGTAGTGAAACTGCTTGTTGAGTAAGTGATACTGAAAGCCTTCCTTTTGGACTGCATTTTAAAAGCAAGATCCTGGTTTTAATCCTTTTTGACACAAGGGTGGGGTGCACAACAATAGCAGAGAACTAGAGTTTCTGCACTACAGGTCTCACCTACCTAAACTGGAGCATTCCAGAATGCAATTTATTCTGTAATTGCTTTGCAGCTGCTGAGTAGTTCTTGTTCTTTCCAGTTCCTGCTGCTGTATTGTTTGTGTAAATATGGGAATATATCGCACCTTGTGTGCCCAGACTTTCTCAGGAGAACTTACTGTTCAGTAAACGTTGCCTGTCTCATTAGCAGAGGCCGATCTCAGCATAGTGCATTGGCAGTTATAAATACACTTTTACATTTTTAATTAGCAGAAAACACAGACAGCAGCACACTTCCATGAAGCAATCCTCCAAAACAAGGCAAACTTTCCTGTAACGTAATAACAGTTCCATCTGGAAGCATTTTATAACTCTGTTTTGTGAAATCAGGGCTGAAGTTGCATGAAACAACCATTCTATCTTTACCACTTTCACCACTACTGGAAATGTAGCAAGAATATAATATTTCACCTTCTTTTAGCTGAAACAAGGAAGTGTGGACATTCGTAAAAAGTTCTGGTGAAACCCTTCTAATCTTGATAGTATTGGTTCTTTCAGGTATGTAGCATTAGCCTGTATTTTTTTCAGTTAATCTTCTTCAACTTTGGGTTTCATCTAATTAGTTTTGATCTCCAGGCAAAGCAGACATTGCTAGCCACAGAAAATAGCTACAAGAAACCTAACCTGTATCTCCTGTTTTACTCTCTGCAGGTATCTTGTTGCATAGTGAAGTTCTTTTGTTTTTACTGATTAAGTATTTATGTACACTACACGGTGTGGTAGGCTGTCAGAAAATACCAGAAGTTAACTCTCACCTCTGTGGAAACACTGCCCTTAAGAAACAGACTGATTACAATGGATGAAGGTAATTTTTTTAGGATGTACTATTTAATGAAAGAAACCAAAATTAGTTGTGTATGTTATATTTTGGCACATAGCTTTCATTAATGGAATGGTTGAGCCAGACCACTGTTGTATTAAGTAAGCTAAGTTAAAAGTGTGAAGAGGATAACCATCTATTTTGAATCTATTCAGCTGTAAACAAAAGTCAAGGAGTAAAAAAACCCCCACTTATCTGAAGGACATAGTAAAAGAGCTAGGTTATTTACATGTGAGAAAGATCCACAAGTGACTGAGTATAATTTTCAATATGGATAATTATTTTTCAGAAGTTCTGTTGTTAACCTGGGAAAATTTATGTTAAAATGCTAGTGATTAACTGGAGAGTTGTATATAATAAATGCTTGGAAAACTGTGATAAATGATGATCTTCTAAGCAAAGCCACTCCAGGTTTTACAAATATTTAGTGACTTTGCAGAAAAATAGAATTGAGCTTTCATGGCTTAGCAAGATGTTCAGTATTATTTCAGCTATGACGAGTGACCATGCATGCTCACGTTCATGTACAGTGCATCCTTTTAGATGTGTCATTTCAAGAAATACAATGCTAGAAAATTAACAAGATTATACAAGGGAGTGAATGATAAAAGGGCTAGTGTAATTGGCCCCTAGTGAGAAGCTGAAAAGTGAGTTTTGTGGCTTTATAATGTGAGAAGCTTTATCAGAAGAATGCACGCAGAAGTTTTCAAAATATTTAATTTGGTTCTAGGGCAAGAAGTAATGAACTTAAATTTAAGTGGAGAGAATATCAGTCTGATTGAAGCAAAAAAAAATCCATGCTAAACTAACCAAAAGAACATTTAAAAAGATACTAGATAAGTGATAAAAAAATGGGTTAAGTAGACAGTCCTACTTTCTTTTCTATGTTGTGTGTCTTTATTAGTATTTTGCTGAAATCATAAACCCTTGCTCAATTTTTCCTGCCCCCGCTGCTTATTTCCTCACTGAAATCTTAACTCCTGTCTGATGAAAATTATCATTTGCAGGGTAAATAATTTTACCACAGGATCTACTGCAAAAAAAGAGAACATAATGCCATAATGAAAGGAAAAAATTGTGTATTTCCAAATTCTGTAGGTTTCTTACCATTTATTCAACAGAGATAAAATATATTCTAACTTCAACATTTTAAAACAGTCAAGAATTTGCACTTTGCATTCTTAAAATCATTTTTGTTATATAGAATACTGCTTACAGCATTCTGTTAAGACTTTTTATTCTTTATTCATATCCTAAGATGGACAAATTTGTGGTCTAGACGTGATCAAGGTTGGACTTCAAAATATAAAATATTCAGCATGTACTGTTGTTTTTAATTTGAGAGTTTTATTGCATATGCCTTCAGGATTTCAGACGAGTTGAATCAGAAGGCCACATTATGTAAGTGCCTAATTAAAGAATAAATGAACAGATATGCAAAGCCTGTAACAAAAGCAGGATGGTTTTCTTTGCCAATCTTAGGCTGTTGGAAAGTGTGTGAGAGAATCCTGTCCATAAATTGTGAGGGAGCAATCTGCTCTTAATAATAATGAACATATTTGAAGCCTTTCCACACAGGATTTTTTTCTCAGATATCAAATACCTCTCAAGCATCATGCTTAAAATTTAAATGCATTGCTAAGTATTAAAATTTCCATGGCTGATACAGCCAAGAAAAGCATCCAGTTAATGAGGCATTTTCATCAGCTGGCTAATGAATGACCAAAAATTTAGAATACTATGAACTATCAAGTCTAACAAATAAGAGTGAAATAGCTACTTCTAAAAATAAACATACAAATCCACATTATATTTGAAGGAAAATTAAATCTGGTTTCTCATCTTTGCTTCAATATCTGACAGCTTACAGTATCAAATAAGTGCCTTTACATAGATTTTCAGGAGTAAAATACTTACAGCTTTGACAAAATACAGCCAGACAAAGAGGAGCTGTCTCTTTGAACAAGCTGTCATGTTATTTGTTGACTTCAGTTTTGTTCCAAATTGGCAATTTATTAGTTCATAGTTTCTGTATGTGTTCTTATTCATTACAGTGAACCTTATTTGGTAATTAAGGATTTTTAACTCTAAAGGAAGAAGTCAGCTTACTGTTTAAACTTCTGCCACACCGCAAGTAAAGAATAACAAACAGCACTGTTGATTGTCATGACAGTTAGGCAATGCCATTGGGCAAGGCTGTTGCTTAAGGCAGTGTAACCTGAGAATGTTAGAACAAAAAATGTGGTTTGACCAGAATGAATAAGAAGGTTGCATAATGTATTTTCATCTTGAAAAAATCTGAGTTGTATCTTGTGGCAAAATAAACACACCTCCACATGTAAACTACTCTATAATTTATTTGTAAGTTACTTTGAGGGACGAGCTGGAGTTATGAAATGCATCCTTCCAGGAGGATGACTCTTCGTATTAACAACAGAAAGGCTGAATTAATGTGCCAGTAATCACTGCTATAAATGCAGGCTTAAATTTTGTTCAACAAGCTGATATCAATGTGATGCAGTGATCTATAAGAAAAAAAGGTGAGATTACAGTGATCATCCAGGCTCTCAGTAAATAGGGGACACAGCTACTATATCATCTACAAACAACAGAAGAGATCTAAGATGCCCACTTCCAACCATTCAGCTACACCGACTACTCCATCTACATTCTATTTGGCTGCTCGCATGAGCAATCTGCAACAACAGGAATATTACTCATAACACAGAGTTGAGACTTGGATCAAGCAGTAAGTTAATTTGCCCCAATTGCTTCCCACAAATCACGCATTTCAACAGTTCCTGCCCTGAAAGGGTTTAAGGAATTGCCATGAATGCTAGAAGTCACTCCACTATATTGTCGTTTTGACGAAAATTGCAGAGACACGTACTAATACTTGATTCTGTGCCTTATTGAGTATTGCACTTGCGTAGAGTCAAGCAAAGATGTCACAGAAGCCCGAATGATATCTTTGACCCTTTACAGAACTCTTTCTTCAACGCTTGAAGCACATCTCAGTAGATATAAGTCATGGTTTGTGTTCCAGCACTTTGCAGCCATATAACATGCTTGGAAAACTTGTCGTTTGAATGAATTACAGATCTGATGATTTACATCAGAACCTCATTATTAGGCCATCTGGAATGGCTCTAGGTGTGATCAAAAACCAAGGAGAGCTTGTTCCTATTGTGAGTACACAGCATTGCTTTAGCTGTTTCCCTGTATGTTGTATGAATTAGCATAAAACACTGATATTGCAGTTGGCATTGAAGTATCAAGGTTAATTTTAATTTGCTCTGGAGGGAATCTCTGGAGAAATATCTGTAAAATCACTCTAACCCTAATATACTATAGTGATTTTATTTTTGTCTGAAAAGTATTATTAATTAGTGGTGTAACTGGAAGTATTCTGTGAAAAATACCCCACACTACTGATATAATACTGAATATAATGTATATAATACATTATATTATAACGGACCCAAAGATATTAAAGCTTTATATGAGACTACAGCATTTTTGTCTTGACCATGTGCAAAATATATCCTGTCTCTATATACATTTTATATGAATAATCTACTTTAAATAGTAGAAAATGTGACCTTTTGCTTTTACTATAACATTAAATAAATGACAGTGTCTGATGATCTGATTTGTCTTTCATAAATTGCTACCTGTGCTATGCATATTAACTGCACCATGCATTATCTGTACTATGCTTTATCTTGTTTTATGTTATGTTTTTAATAAAAATCTCCCCTAACCTCTGGGAAAAGAATTACTTTATGTGAGTATGTGATTGTTTTTTTCTGTTCCTATCTTTTGATTTGGTTCTTTTGAGGTTTTCTTTCACTTTTACTTAGAGCAATATTCCTGTTCTGAAGAAAGTATTCCTTTGTCATCACAATTCTGGTTCTGGAAGAAGAATAATTCAATTTCTCCTGTTGCAAGAAACCAGAGCAAAACAGGTAACAGTACCCTTTTTTATTTGCAAATATCTACACACACATAGTGGTTAGAAAAATACTTAAAAGCCTATGAAACAACAATAATGCAGGGTTTTAAGCAAAAATTTTTAATCAAGAAGATACAATCCTTTGAAGTGCAGTCTGTGGAAAACACATCAAGATGTCTCACTTGGCTGAATTACATTTCAATAGTTAAGCTGTAGTAGTAACTGCTTGCTCTAATTGCAGGTATAATATTAAAGTTGCTGAGAGCACCACCTTAGACCAGACTGTAAATATTTGATAGGCCATAAAAATGACACTGTGGATTTGAATTCTCTAGTCCTTTCAATTCTCTAGTCTGGAAGTAGTGTGTCTGAGCCAAGAGCGCACTTGGAACATTACTAGTACCAGTCTGGCTTTTTAAATAAAGCTTATCTACTCTGACCTACTTTAAATTGATGCAAGGGTTGTTTCTTTAGTACTATCTAAATAGGTTCCATTTCTTGACGTTACAAAGTGTCAAAGCCACAGGGGCAAAGCAAGCAATTGCTCAACATTTCTCTTTGTGTATTTCAATGTATGGTAAGAGGGAAGGAAAGAGGATCTTTCACATAGGTATGACTCCAGCTGTGTCATACCAATAGCTAGTTTCAGACATGATGTTACAATTACACTGGCTGACACACTGGCACTGCATAGACTATGTGTCTTTGACACTGGAAGACTGATGAGGTGACTTGTCTTTCTATCCAGGGCTTTAGCATATACTATGAAAGTTCATAGCCCAATTGTTTCCGTGTGCCAACTAAACATTTATGTATGATCATCAGACAATTGTGTGTTTGTAGTCACACGCCGCTTGAGTGGAAAATGACACTAGATGAAACAGTATTTGTTTCAGTGACTAAATCCTTAGCTTGCTGCAATTAGCCAACATAGGTGGGTCCTTAGGTGTCTTGGGGACAGAACAGGAATATACCTGCCACCTATGTGAACAGTAATAGCAATATTGCCATAGCCTTAAAACCATGGATAAAACACCTTTTAAATACATTACTCTGTTTTCCCCAGAGTTAGTTTGAGACATCACAATTCAGTGACACCAGCTGTAGCAAAGTAACTGGTCTGTAATGTTCAGAAGAGCTTAAAGAGGAAGATGTCAAACGTCCGTTAACAAGCCCTACTTCTGCTGCAAGAATAAATATTCATAGCTAAAAAGCAAAACAAGTTCAAAATCCTGCACCCAGGGAGGTGCAGAGCTCTTCAGCAGTTCATATTAGGGGTTGACATGCTGGAAATCAGGTCTATAATGGAAAGACTTGGGAATTCTTATGGACAGTAAGTTATCCATGAGACAACAATGTACTGTTGTGGTCAAGAAGACCAATAACATCCTGGGGTACATCAAGAAAAATGTGTCAAACACATTGATGGATGTTTTCCTTGTCCTTTACTCTACTGTGATGAGACCACATCTGGACTACTATGTCCGGTTCTGGACTCTCCACTTCAAGAGAGACAGAGAACAACTGAAATTATTACAATGAAGGGCTACAAGGGTGATTAATGGACTTGAACATCTATCTCCTGAGGAAAGGCTGAGAGACCTGGTTGTGTTTAATCTGAAGACTGAGAAGGGATCTTATTAATGGTTACAAATATTTGTAGTATCAGTGCTCTGTGAAAAAATGAGGGGTGGTGTGTGCAAAATGAAACGCAGGTAGTTCTACCTCAATATCAAAATATAGTTCTTTATTGTGAGGTTGATGGAGCACTGGTGCAAGCTGCTTGGAGGCTGTGGATTCTCCTCCGGAGACTCTAAAAATCCACCAGGACATGTTACTGTGTGACCTGCACTTGGTGATCCAGCTTTGGCAAGTGGATTGGTCTAGACAATCTTCAGAAATTCTTTCTAACCCCTATCCTTCTGTGATTCATTCTGTGATCCATGGGGCTTTGTCACTTTGTAACTCCAAAAAATTAAACTTCAGTGCTAGTAAAGAAATAATCCTTGCATCACATTTTCTTTTCTAAAGGCAAGAAAAAGGAGAACAGAAAAAGAATGGTTTTTAGATCTCAAGCTAATTCTGCATTCAGTAGAAGTAACTAATTCAAGTTGCAATCATCTTTGCTTTGTGGCTAGCAGTTTTCAGAACTCAAGAAATAATTGTCCGAGACTCTGCAGATTTTAACAAGAGCAACTGCTTTAGAATATTTCTAGTGATTGGACTCAATGATCTTAAAAAGATCTTTTCCTAAACGTTTCTATGATAAGAAACTCAAAGGTGAAATGCCAAGAGAATTTAACTTACTGAAGGTATTGACTTAGACTTTTAATTCTTTAGGAAATATAAGTAAACCTCGCTATGATAAAAAAAATATATATTAGCCGCAGTTTACTTGCGAGGAGGGTTTTTTTTGTCGTTTTGATACAGTTATATTAGGCTGTTGGAAAGAGTGAGTCCTGTTACTCCGATTACTTCTAGTATGTGATCCAGAATGAAATCAGGAGAAAACAGTGAAATCTGAACTCACTTTCATCAGAAAATGTATAAAAAGTATTTCAGTTTATCAAAATCAGAATCTTGTGCGGATATACTGGGACCTTAAAAACATAACAGAGTTCAAAGCGGAATTGGCACAGAAAAATACCACCAAAGAGGTACCTACATCAAAATGAGCATTACTCAAAAAGTTAAGGAAAGAATTTATGATCTCATTCCACTGAAGATGTAGAAATTGAGTATCAGGTTATGTTTCAGTGGATTAGCACACGCACAGGAAAGCTTAGCCTCGTGGTGCCCCTTTCTCCATTACTTCTCACGCTGAAACTTCCCACGCTGTGCTTCTTAGCCTTTAGAGATTTTCCTTACTATGGTGCAGTTTAGATATGCTCAGAGAACTTCTAAAGCTAGTTACAGTAATGCAAGGCATGCATAGGCTTGAAATACGTGCTCATGACTGCTGCTCCGCTGTTTGCGTTATGGGGCAACAATAACACACGATGTTTGCCTTGCCATTGCTTTTTGTGTTCTGCTTGTGATGACTGAAAATAAAAAAATGTAACTACATCAGCACTACCTTTGTGCTTGTTGCCTCAAATTACAGCTACTCTTATCTCAAGGAAATTGCAGACATGCACTTAAACCCAAAAGCCTCTGCAATTTTGAAACTAATCTCGTTTCAGTGATAAATTTGGTGTCCAGCGTTCCAGGATGTGACCTCCAATTTCACAAAGTCTCATCCTGTGAAACGTCCCTTACTGCTGAGATCCTAACACAGAAGTGTTTTCACAGGGTTGCTCTAATATGCCTGTAATTTATGTCAGTACTGGTCATGTCACTGTACCCTATTTCTGTTCAGTAGACTCACAGATAAACATGGAGTTAGATGTAAAGACTGCGCTATGATCCACCTGTGGTTTTCATGAAGTCTGTAAATGTATTGCACATTTCAATAGGTGATGTAAATATCTTGCCCACAGAGAATGTCTTAGGCTAACTTGCCTGACTGAAAAGGGAGCTATCTCCTGAAAAGTAAAATAGATTTTATACAGAATTATCAAATCATAAAACAGTTTAGGTTCAAAGGCACCTCAGACATCATCTACTTCCAACCTCCCTGCCTTGGGCGGGGACACCTCTCACTAGACCCGGTTCCTGAGATCCCCATCCAACCTGGCTTTCAACACTTTCAGAGAGGGGGCATCCACACCCTCCCCAGGAACCTATTCCAGTGCCTCACTACCCTCATATTGAGGAATGTCTTTGTAAATGCCAATGTAAAACTGTCCTCTTTTCACTTGAAACCATGCCTCCCTGTCCTATGACCAGTGTCTCTCATAAAAAGTCCCTC
Source organism: Phoeniculus purpureus (assembly GCA_028565055.1). Lineage (NCBI taxonomy): Eukaryota > Metazoa > Chordata > Aves > Bucerotiformes > Phoeniculidae > Phoeniculus > Phoeniculus purpureus. The sequence goes on from JAOXOE010026418.1 coordinate 13,623, forward strand.
TCCAGCTTTCCCATAGGCCCCCTCCAGGTATTGGAAGACTGCTATAATGTGCCTCCACTGAGCTTTGTCTTCAAAAGGCTGAACAGTCCCAACTCCCATAGCCCGTCTTCACACGAGAGGTTCTCCAGCCCTCTGATCATCCTTGTGACCCTCCTCTGGACTTTCTCCAACAGTTCCATGTCCTTATATTTGGGACTCCCAAAGTGGATGCGGTACTCCAGGTGAGGTCTCACAACATTAGAAGGAGAAAATCACCTCCTTTGATCTGCTGGTCACACATCTTTTAATACAGCCTAGTCTGTGGTTGGCCTTCTGAGCTGCACTCATACATTGCTGGCTCATATTGAGCTTCTCATCTACAAAGATTCTCAAGTCTCCCTCTGGGCTGCTCTCAAGTCATTCACTATGTATTATGCTTGGGGTTAGCTGAACCCAGATGGACTTCACACCTAAAGGGTGCTCATGAGGGTTTAAGTTGATGGAAATTTTCTGAAAAATGTGACATGGTGTGTTGAGATTATGCTAATATGGACAAATAAGATATTAATCATCATATATGAACTTTGTGACTAATTTGTACTAAAGTCTCCAAATTGCACTTATTATACAGGGGAATAGTTAAATTTACGAAATAATCTTAGCAAATATCAGTCTTTTCTGGAATTAGGTTATGTTCTTCACTTAGACATTTCTGTTTTCCCTCAGAAAAATCTTAGCTGCAAACAATCGGATACAGTCAAAACAATCAACTCTGAATTTATGTTACGCTGCCATAGGACACTAATTGGATTGAAACATTCCCAATACAGTCAAAAAAGTCTTCTGTCTTCTATTTTTTTTCATCTTTTTCTTTTCTTTCATCTCACAAGAAAGAAGTGGTTGATGGAGAAGATACAGCACACAAAGGTCAATCACAGAATCACACAATCACAAAACACTAGGATTGGAAGGGGCCTCGAAAGATCATCCGGCCCAATCCCTCTGCCAGAGCAGGATCACCTAGATCAAGGTGCACAGGAACATATCCAGGCAGGTTTTAAACATCTTCAGAGACGGAGACTCCTCAGCCCATTCCAGTATTCCATCACCCTCATCATGAAGAACTTCCTTCTCACATTGATGTGGAATCTCCTATATTGCAGCTTACGCTCATGTATATTTGTCAGTGCTACCTTGACAAATGTGACTTGATAAGGAAAAAACAGTATTCTAAATATACTGTATTCACAAGCATCTGTGAATTATTTAGGCTGTACTTGTTTTACATCGAAGGGCCTACAATTTTTATTTGTGTGTCATTTGGACTGTGTGTTGTTATCTTAGAAGTTCTATGAAGTTTTTCATGGCAGATTATTCCAATAACTGCAAGAGCAACATTTATACCTTCCAATTAAGTTACTAGTAAGGATCTAATCATCATGAGTATTTTGTGACTTTTGTGGCAGAGAAAATAAGTGCTTTTCCTATGAGGTCCTTCGAAATATTATCTAACAATATGCAAAATGATACAACAGCTCTTATTTTTCTCTCGTATGTTTTCAGGAGGAATTACTTATAAGAAAAGAAGTTGAGGGTGCAGTGCAATGACATTTTTTGGTTTACTGTGTTCTGATCACTTAAAAATGTGTATTCTAGTATGCAAATATTTTTACAGTGTCTCTAGACACTGTGTCTCTAGAATGTGTCATCATTACCATAATAATCACTATCACCACTGTTATTTATTAATAATAATGTTTTTCAGTACACTCATGCTTTGATGTCTTTATTTTTTTAAGGAAAAGATATCTCTAGCACTTGGAAAACAACAGATAAAAGCTACAAGAATTTGGAGGAACATATCGCTAAAGAACTGTCCCTTTTCAAGCTTAACTGCCTGTTTTAATTTGCATTATGAAGCTACTTCTCTTTCCCATCCGGTCATCAGAATTGCTAATGGCTACTTGTATAAAAAAAATAATTTTTAGGTGTATTTTGGCTAGTGTAAGTGATATAGTCACTATAGCAAAAAGTTAGCTAAGTGGTGAAATATGCAAAAGCTAGAAGACAGACATCAGAATTTATGTTAGATACCTCTAGGTGTTAAAGAAGTTGGCATGAAGCAGCACAGAAATAAAGTGATAGGGAATCATCCATTTTCAGCTGCAGCTTTGTCAGAAGCGTATTTTAATTTTTAACTACAAAATATCATCAGAGAGCCCCTTGACTGTAAACTATTATGCTATGAACCAGAAGACTGAGTGCTCCTAGTTTGAAAGGTGATTCAAATAATGATAATAATAATAATTAAAAAAAAAGTAAAAATCCTTCTGTACTTCCCAGGCATCAGTTTAAAAGTATAAATTAAGTTTTAGTCTCAATCAAGACGATACATTTCTCAGCACAGCCCACTGTTCAGGCCACCCCACTATCCTAGTGGAGATGTAGCCACAGACAGTTTATTTTCTTTCAAATTACAGCTGTTTAGACCCTGATGTTGTGCATTGAGGGTGATTGATCATGTTTTGCAAGCAGACTGTACAAGGTGTATGATTATATTTTAGTGTGAGGATTAAGAATGTTGGAACTTTTTGTGTTCCTCATCAATTGTATGTACACACAGGAAAATAACCAGATAACCTCTTGAGAATGAATGACAAGAATGCTGTGTGCTAAAATTTCGTGGATGGGACACATGAAGAAAGTTCCTGTGTTGACAGAGGAAATAAAACTTTACATGAAAATTAAAATACCTACGTAAAAATGATACACCTCTAAATTTTAAAAACAGTTTTGGAGGCTGATCAGAAATTATATTTGACACCCACTTCTGGGAGAAAGAGTGACATGAAAATTAAATATAGTACCATAAAATTGGAAGAGACCTTTAAAGACCATAGAGTTCAACTCTCCTGTCAAGGGATATCCTATTAAAACATTTTCATAAATTCATAGAATCAGTTTGGAAAAGACCTTTATGATCACCAAGTCCAACCTTCAAATTAGCATGTGTCCCTAAACACCACATCTAAATGTCTTTTAAAAAATAGGATGGTCATCCAATCACTTCCCCAAGCAGCTTGTTCCAATGCTTGACAACCCTTTCAGTGGTTTTTTCCTAACACCCAGGTTAAACTTTCCATGACAGAACTTGAGGCTGTTTCCTCTTTAATCATCTGTCGCTTGGGAGAAAAGACCAACTCTCACTCCACCACAACCTCATTTCAAGTTGTAGACAGTCTTGTCTACAAGTTTCTTCCTCTAAGCCTTTTTTTTCTCCAGGCTGAACAACCTCAGTTCCATCAGCTGCTCTCATAGGACTTTTGCTACTTCATATTTCTTCACGCCCTCTGAGACTTTTAGACATGTAATTTTAAGTCTTTCTTGGTGTGCAAGGTTTTTACGGGCTTTAGTCTTTTTAGTATGGTGTTGACAGAACGTAACCACGAATGGTGAGATCTATAGCTAGATAGCTGGAAACAGCAAAGGGATGTACTCAGTTGCTGAACTTACAGCCATCCAGATTTTAATACCTGTGCATGTACTTTGATTGCTACCTGATAAGACTATCTTTTGCATAGGTTTAGAATCGAACATTTGTTTTATTCCTCATAGGATAGTTTATGTCTGTCTTGTCCATATACCATGAAATGCTGATAAAACCGTGCTTTTATTTACTATGAAGCTGGCACAGAAAAAACAAAGACTGTCTCCTAATAGATTCTTCTACTGTTAGTAAATACCACTAAAAGAAAAAAGTTTTGTGAAGACAGAGTGTAAATTGACCATAGTAAGAGAACAGGCATTTTAAAGTGTTTCAGAGACAAAAGCTGCCCAGTTACGCAAGGAGGAACGTATGTGAAATGTTCTTTTGTATGGAAGCTGAGTAATATTAAGAAAGTTTTATCTGGGGTAAATTGCATATTCTGGAAATACTATTTCATCTATCTTAATGTGTTTGCAAATTCAACTAGATCTGACAATCAAAACAAGGTTAGATCACCAAATCATCTTAGATTTCAAATGGGATGGAAAGAAAAGTTCCAAAACTATGGATTTGCTTTGATCAATTCTAAGAAACTCGTTGAGATTTATTTCTAAATTATCTGTCACATTTTAATATTTTTACCTTAAATCCATTTTAATCTGTGATCTCACAAACTTGGTCTTGGTTCGTGATGTCTGTTCTCAAGTCTCTTGACCAAAGATCTAGTCCTCGTGTTTTATTAACAACATGTATGTTCCTTGTTTTTCTAGAAGCACGGTTGCAAATGGTTACCCCTTCAGGCTCTCAGGTCACTGATGATTCAGTACAAGTTCATCGTGAAACTAAACCACAGACCATCAGTCATTCATCTGTTCCTTTACCAGGCAGTGTTATTGATTATTCAGAGGAGACACAAGAACACACTTCAAGTGAGATTAAAAGCATTGTGCTTGAAAACACACTTGAGGAGGGTAAGCAGTAATTTGTATCTCAGCTGTTCAAAATGACAGTGCACCTGGTTGTTTTTCAGAAGAGAGCAGAATGGTACCACGTTCACGTTGTAGTCTCACAGAAGCAGAACTGTTCAAGTGTTATGATCCATAGTGTATCATCAGAACTCAAATATGGCTTGATGTGAGTATAGACTAAGTGAGAGAATTCCTGTCGTGGTTCATATTATAAGTAATGAAAGTGGTCTTCAAGCTCATTGTATACAAGCGATGCATGTCAGCTTTGTACTCATTAAAACCAAAGTCAGTATATACTATATATAAATACTATATTTATATATATATATAATAGCATATAAATACTAAGTCTATTATTTTGTCTGTGTCTGTACCCTCTGTAACAAGGCGTGCCACCTACCACACTCCATAAAAACTGTCAAAACTTACAGCTGCTTCTATTCAAGTCATTGTAATTTATGATGGCTGTTTAGTCTATGCTGCATGTTGTGAGTCTTGTTTTAAAGTGAGAAAAGAGAGTCCACTGGTTTGAGAAAGTTTGCATTCTAAAGAGAATAGAAAATACTGTGGTGGTGTTACTGCCTTTGAGAGTCACTCAGACTGGTGGCCTTGGAAAGAAAGAACCGTTGCAGATATCTGAGCCCTGCCATGACACAGAGTTCCACATGGTATGAAAAGACATATTCAGCAGTCTTCAGATTCACATGCTTCGTGAGAAGATAATCTAAGGAGAAGACATACAGACTGATTTTAGCATTCATAAATTAACATGTACATGTTTCAAATATCTTCATTCCCAGTTAATTGCTACAGACTGAGGCAGAACTTTGGCATGATTTTGCCAACTTGCTTTCAATTTTTCAAAATGCTGAAAAGATGTGACATAACATGAGAAAGAGCTCTGGAGTATAGCCTTTGAGTTCAAAATATCTCTGTTTTCAGGATCATGTGGAAACTTTCAAGTTTCAAACAATTATCACATCCTTCTTATGCTCTCAGCTCTCTTAATGACTTCACATTCTCTCATTCTTTTCTATGCTTTTTACTTATTCAAATGTTTTTTAGTCCAAACAGAGTTAGTGCATACCACACTTGAATCCAACCAATTAGCAAATCAAGAATTCAGAGATTTGCAATGTTTTCAGCTGATTTTAGGACCTAAATTTAATTAACAGATGGAGACGGAAATTCATGGCTGCACAAGCTTGGAATTAACATAAACAAATGGTCATTTCTGAATTCCCTGACTGGATGGAGTGAAAATAGAAGTTTAGAAAAAGGTGTGTTTCTATAGCTTGCTGTATTTCTGTATTTCTTGCTTTCTGGAACACTTTCAACACTAGTTGAAAGGTGAACTTGTTTTTTTTTTCCTGCCATGTGAGCAATAATTGAATGAAATTTTTTAGCTTGAGTTTCTGAATGGAGTTGTATACTTTAGATTTATACAAGTCATCATTTTAAGTAGACAAATCAGTCTTTTTTGACCTTATATGTCTAATATTCAATTACAATGCTTAACTAAAGATTATGATAATCAAAATAATTTCCAAGTAGGAAGTCATCTGTAATGGCAACCTGGAGTGATCTTATTGGAAAAAAGAAAAAAATAATATGTTTTTAATCAACAAAAAGGATGATTAAAAGTCCAATTTCTCTGTTATCTGAAAATAAGTTCTCCTAGAACTTTATTCAATGTCTCTAATAACAAATTTTAAATGTAGGTTGATGTACATTTGATGTTGGTGTGCATTCTGGTTCTATAATTCAAGCTCATAAAGTAATTTTTATTACACAGTAGATCACGTGAATGAATCTGGAGATTGTTTTGGTGCTGATCACAAAGGAACTGAGCTGGAGGAATGTACAACCAAAGAAGCGGTGCCATACATTCCATACAAGTTAGCTACACTACATATCATCAAGGTAAAAAAACGAAAACAAGAAACATGCTTCCCCTCAAAAAGTATTTTAAACATCTAACATGAAGGAATGTTTGCCTCTCTATATACTTCTCAACATGGTTCTTGATTGTTGCAATCAAGATTTTTGTGTCATTGGTGTATTTGTTCTATTAAATATACTCTTTTACTCTAGTTCTTTTACTGTACATTAGAAAAGTTTTATGATGACTTCTGGGGTAGAGGCTACAGCATCATAAGTAAGAAGAAGTTAAAATGCTGAAACCAATCTTTGTGGGTAATAAGAGAGATAGAACTATATGATCCTTTCAGTCTTATCCTAGAAGAGGCTTTTCTTATGTCTTAATCTTTAAATTGTGTCAACCTTTTAATGATGCAATTTCAAAATTCCTCTACTTCTACAACAGTGGTTTTTGTGGGTGAGTAAATAAGTCTTATTTCAGCTGAGCTGCTCACCTTCAGCAGAATCTGCTTAGTTTTGAATTTTAAAAGGAGAAGTGAAACTAAGGAAATGCTGGAACTCTTTAGATTTTTATGATCTATGTGTAATCATTGTCGGTGTAATTCATCCAGCTGTATCTTGTATCCTCATTTAAGATGAAAAATTATCAGTGTCGCATAGTTTGACTTTGCACCTACCAGACAAGTATATCAAAAGAAAAATTGTCAGCAGAAGCCAGAATGGGACACAGTGGAATTTTTCTTTTGTGACTATTATGAATTGGATTAGAAACAAAGTTAATAAAACAGAGTCACTAGGGATCCTGATGCAATTTTAATCTTAAATGACTCATTCTGAAACAGGAAAAGGTTCAATTTGCCACTCCATTATGTGCACATCTCTTTTTATTAGTCGCTAAAAGAGTATGTAGATCACCTTAAAGATATACCCATCTTGTAGGTTTTCAAATTATTGTAATGGAATGCAGAATAAAATTGAGGCCATTCTGTGATTTGTATTATCCAGTACTTAAATGCAAAGATTCAATCCTCTTTACTCCCTTACTGATTTTCAAACTTTGTGCTCAGTAAAAAGCTTCACATTGCTGTTTTTCTTTTGAAAAAGCTTTAAAATAATTGCAATGGCTGTATTTTCCACAGTCAATTCAGATCAGTACAAAGGAATAGGTGAAGATGCAATACTAGGACAAGAAAAGAAAAACCAAGCCATATACAGATTTTAGTCACATAAATTAACCGATTTTCTACCTTTGTCCTGCAGCAATGTTGGCTGTTCATCTGTTTTCAAGATCAAACTCTTCACTGTACTGTGTCTCTCATTTTGGTCACAATTATCAGATGTTTCACTATAACTGGAGTTGCTAGTGCTCTGAGTTGATAATTCCTTCATCATCTACAGATTGTAGAAGACATGAAGGAAATGAAGAACAAACACATGAAGACAATCAAACAATTAGACATCATAAGGAAAAGAAACCAGGTAATAATTCCAGAACACCAGCACTACTATTGCATCATATGCTTATCAGAATGACACAGAGGGATAAAATCTACCTAATTCAGATTCACATTTGCATTCAATTACTCTTTCTAGATTTACAGAGACATAAGTGTATCTTTAAATGCATTTGATCTTTCAAATTTTTGAAAATTGGTTTTATTATTTTGTCTGGCATACTTTCCTAAACTTTTGTTAGGAAGGTTTTTTTTCTTAAATACCACATTCATGTAATGTCTGACACCATGGCTAGTTTATTTGCATTTGTGGAGGTGGTGCCTCTCAAGAGTGATCTTATTGTAATGGACTTCTGGGACCAGTCTTGTTCAACATCTTTGTCGGTGACATGGACAGAGGCATTGAGTGCACCCTCAGCAAGTTTGCT
>JAOXOE010026419.1:0-21816 GCA_028565055.1 Phoeniculus purpureus
AACCTCCTATGTTCCAGCTCACACCCATTGCCCCTTGTCCTATCACCAGATGACATTGAGAAGAGCCTGGCTCCATCTTCCTGACACGCAGCCTTCACATATTTATAGACATTAATGTGGTCACCCCTCAGTCTCCTCTTCTCCCAGCTAAAGAGACACAGCTCCCTCAGCCTTTCCTCATCAGGGAGGTGTTCTACCTCCTTCACCATCTTCATGGCTCTGAAGGGATGGAGGTGAGGCTGACTGATCTGTAATTCCTTGGGTCCTCTTTATTACCCTTTTTGAAGACTGGAGTGACATTTGCTATCCTCCAGTTCCCAGGCACCTCTCTTGATCCCCACAACTTTGCAAAGATGATGGAGAGTGACCTAGCAATGACTTCTGCCATCTCCCTTAACACTCGTAGGTGCATCCCACTAAAGTCTATGGATTTATATATGTCCATTTTGCTCAATTGATCCCTAACCCAGTCCTCAGCTTGTACATATTGCCCCTTGCCCTATCACAGAACACTACTGAAAAGAGTCTGACCACTTCTTCTTGACCCCCACCCTTCAGATATTTATATACAGTAACAAAAATCCCCTCTCCAGACTAAAGAGCCGCAGTTCTCTTAGCTCCTAGTAGGAGAGGTGCTCAAGTCCCTGAATTACCCTCGAACTCAGTCTAGCAGTTCCTTCTCTCTCTTGAACTGCAAAGCCCAAATGTGGACACAGTAGTCCACATGCAGCCTAACCAGGGCAGAGTAGAGGGGAAGGAGAACCTCCTTTGACATGCTGGAGACATTTTTCTTGATGCACCCCAGGATACCATTAGCCTTTTTGGCCACAGGGGCACATTGCTACCCCATGGATAGCTTACTGTCTACCAGGACTCCAAGGTCTTTCTGCATATAATGTTATTCCAACAAATATCAGGGTCATTGAAGTCCACCAGTATCAGGGCTTGAAATCTTGATGCTAATTTCCTCTTGTTTATTTGAAATTGACTGTTATATTACTGGGGGTTTTTTTCTGTAGTCACAAAACCTTTCATTTTTTATGAAAGTCAGAATTATATCAAAATTATAATTTGTTTCCAGATGTAGTGGTTGCACTGAATCAAAAACCCCTCAAATGCAGTAATTACTCTAGATTTCCTCCCTCTCCTGCTTCCTCTGTTTTTTTCAAAACAATACATACACCTGGTAACTAGTCCAGGAAGAAGAATGCCATGGGACCTTAAATAGGAAAATATTCTTCTTCAATTTCAAAACACTTTCCCAATTAAAGAACATCAAACATCTTTGCTGAACAAAAACACAGAGACGACTGAAGAAAACTTGAAACTGCAAAGCTAGAAATCCTGCTAATGCACAAATTTAAGCATGAAATCTCATGTAAGTTCTGACAGCGACCTAAAAACTGTATGCAACTAATTCTGTCTCTCGGACTTTTGCTTTGTTTATAGCCTCCTTTATTTGTACCGACTTCTTCCCCTGTATCCTCTTCCTCAGATCTTTTTATTTTTCAAGTTGGACAGGGTTGTCTTTGCTGTGTGCTAGATCATTTCTGTTGTCCCTTCTTTTGCCTCCCTTCAGTTTCCTGCAGAATCTAGTTCTGCTCATTAAGTGGAAAGATCAGGAGTCTGAACTGATCACTCTTTTTCACAAGTAGTCTTTCCAGACTAGCTAAGTTTGTATATTAGTGGATGCTGGCACCTTGGCCTGGCAAATTAGTGCTCACACAGACACCGTAAAAAATTCCTCCTAAAACCCCAAGTCCATCAGCAGGGTTTGACTACGGTAGCCAAACACATCTGCAGGCTCAATTTCTTTGCCTCAGATTAGTTTAGTCAATAGCATCTGGCACTCTAAAACTGTTGGTTGCCCAGGATAAAAATGGGATTTTAGTAAATAAAAAATCCTCAAGCATGGCAAGTTCTGAGACATGTGTCACTGATGTGATTGTCTGTTCCATTGCAAAAGCTTGGACATCCGCTACCAAGCTATTGAAAATGCAGGCAGAAAGGCTTTCTTCCTATTGTCTGGAACAGTTTCTCCCAAAAAATAGTTTCTAGATGAGCACATTTTAGTATGTTAGACATAGTCCAGAAATGGAAATGCATCTGCTTTCAAGTCAAACCATAAATCATGATGTATTAATGCCCAGACCCAAAAGACTACAACATCATCTTGACAACTTATTTTGAGTTCCCAGATACAGGCAGCCATGGATTTATAAAGGGACTTAACTGTCTGCTTGTCCATTGCAATAGTCATTGCAATGCAAAGTAAGATGCATCAGTACTTTCATCTATGAACTGAAAGAGCAGCCCTTGTAGATGCAGATCAGAACTGTACTCTCTGCCCCTCTTTGAAGGTTAATGTATCAAATATATATATATCTGTTATGACAATTACTGTAGAAACTGAACATGTAATAAAGGTTTAAAGCTGGTGAAAGTTACCAGTTCTTTTTCTGTCCTTTAAAGCATAGCAAATTTTCATTTTTCTCCTCCTTTCCTCTTGTCTTTCATTATATTCTGTTAGCATAGATAACATGTCTTTCATCATGTCACTATGGCTGCCAAATTCACTGTTAGTTCCCTCTTAGTGGGAGATTTTCTCTTGATCAGGCCAAAAAGAAGAGATGATTTCTCAATTATTATTCCTCAGGGAATAAGAAACAAACAGCTGTTATGTGGTGGCAGCTCCTCTCCCCTCTTCCCCAGACAATTCCTCAGTCTTTCCTCTATCCATGGCAGGGATCCATTTACGGCACCACCAAACACTTTTTCACAGGTCTCTCAAGTTGTGGCTTCTCTTTAAGAAACCTTAATACTTGCTGCTAGCTCTGCTACACACCAGGGTCTCTCTCAGATTCAGTCCACCTCTGTCCACTGCTATCTTTCATCATGTTCCAAAGTGAGGGCTGGTACACACAGACTCCTTCCCCCACCCTCTTTAGTGCTGGGTCTGTGACACGGCTATCTTGCTGTCTTCCCATTCCCAAACAAAAGTAGGAGCTTCCCAAAGGAAGAAAAACAAAAGCCCCAAGGCAAATGAAAACCCAAAACCCACAATAATATTTTTTTTCACATGAGTATAGCCTTAACAGAGATCAATTGCATTGTCTGTGTTCAGCGAGCAAGGGTTTCCTGGCATTTGCCTTCTATGCCATCTATGTCTCAGACTTTGGACTGCACACCTGGTACGTAGCCTTATCTTGTGCTCTCTCCCTGTTAAGTCTGTAATGAAATAGACGCACTGGTTAGGAAGTATCATAATAACCTGGTCTTGTGCATAACAGAAGCATGCATCTCCAGAGAGAATCCAGTCATTCTCTTGAACACCAAGACACAAAATTTAAGTGTAGGCTTGGAAAGAACCAGTCATATACTCCCGTGTTGATGGGTCAGACTGTAAGTTAATATATAACTTACCTATGATTTCCATAATACAAATTACTCAGAACAAGAGATTAATTCTTAATTTACAGTACTACATTGGTTCTAGTTAAGTTTGTATTACTAGTATTACTCACCATGAGTTGAGGAATTTAGATGAGGTATGGTTGCCTGAGAGGTTTATAACACAGCAACCCATAAAATCCTTTAGTCCAGTTTTTCACGGTTTAGTATTCCCAAAAAGCTATTTTGTGGTTTCCTTTTAAAAACAAAACACATGTTTTTCTTCATTTTAATTTCATTCTTAAGTATGCAGAATTAATGACCTGATGCATGAAACCTTACACTTGCATGGTGAGTTGGGTTTTTTGTTTATTTGTTCCTTCTCAAATAGTTCACGAATTAAGTGCACATCATCATTTGGTGGCCTAGCCTCATATTGCTTTCAGCAAAGTTTTTGACATTGATATGGAAGAATCTTCTGTAATTACAAATGCAAACACCAGAAACGTTTTTAGTGTGTTAACTCATGTCTCATGCTTACAGAATGTGAATGTTTTATTCAGATCAGTTTAGTAGTAGGTGCATTCCACTGTTTGGCCAGGGCTGACCAGGTCTGGCAAAAATCAACAAATTAGCAAAAGTGCTAATGAGCTAGAAAAAATACCAGAGAGGGCTCACTTGCCATTTACTTAGTCACAAGCCAAAAAAATTACATACTTGATTTGGGGAAAAACACTTTTAATTCAAAAGCCAGAAAAAACTTCACCAAAACTTACAGAGACAAATCACTTGTCTCCTATATGGGTGGACCCAGTTCTGTTATCTCTTTTCCCTCAGCTGAGAAATCCCTAAGCAGTACTTTTCCATGTGGGAAAGTGGTGTCCTCCCTCCCACAGTAGACACTCCTGCATGACATTCTCCTGGCTAGCGTGAGGGCTTTCCACAAACTGTGAGCCATCCCAGCACCTGGACACTCCAGCCTGCTTCCTCAGAGTCAACAGTTCCTTTAAGGATAAGTCATCTGTTTTATATCCTTAGGGGCAGTTCCCTGTTCCTGTGTGTTGTGGGCCACAGGCAGATGTGACCTTCTTCCTCCATACTCCTCACTACAATTTTGCATGGACTCTGCTGAGCTCTGTACTCTTCACAATCTTACTTTCATCTCCATCAGAACACTGCTAGGCTAAAATGGCTGCCACAGCGTATTCATCCCAGTGACCATATGGCTTCTCTTAAAACAAAAGCCCCAATCCAACAGGAAACAGGAAACTTATCCTGAAGGCTTTTCCCTCCCCTAAATATATTTGCAGAGGCACCAATTGTTTCAAACCTTTAGAGGCAGGTAAGTAACTGGAGCTGGGGGGGAGCTTCTATTGTCGTGAAGATTCTCACCAGGACTGTGCCAGCAACTCCCTTTCCCAGTACCAAAAACCCTGTCAGGCTCCAACTGCAGCAATGCAGCAGGACCTGCATAACTGTAAGTAATTGTCAGCAAAGCACCTAGTGGGCATACCAATATAGTACTGTACATATCGTTCTGCAGATGAAGCATTGTATAGAACAGTGCAAGGACAGGAATGATGCTTCAAAATGACTGATTCCTAGCCTGTTTCAAATTTAAGGTCTCATGTCTGTTTCCATTACTGCTTAATGTGGCTACTTGGCTGGAGGTCCTCAGTTATTAATGATCTCTCATTAGTTCCTTGGCCTTCATATGCAAATGTGTTTTGCTGGTATTGGCAGCATTAACTATTACTGAGATATCTCAGACCTTCCTGTTACAATACCTTCATCTTAGCTTACTTCCAGATTGGCCAAACACTAACATTTTAGGTTAAAATTTACCATTAGATAATATTCAGATTACTTAATTTTATTTCCAGAAAGTTTCAGCCAAACCAGTTTTGCCATTTCCAAGAAAACACTGGAAAAAACACATAATGTTGCAATGTTAAAACAACCCTGGCAATGATTTCCATGACCGTCTACTGTCCATGCTTTGGAGAAAGGAGCTGAAATTTGGTCAGAATGCTGTGGCCTTTCTGTCAGGAAAGTGTTCTTTGTGAAAATTTTTTACATAATGTTTTGGAAACTCTGAATCTACGTTTACAGAAGTTTCTGGGCAGCTAAAATCAACTTAAGTTATAATCTATCGTAGTTTTGACTGCATACATACTCTGGGCATGCAATGCTTCATGAAAGTGAAGAGTCTGTGAATATGAGGTTATTTCTAGCTGTATGTTCTCTTTGTTCTTCCTGATACGGTAGCCTATAGCAGACGCCCAGAGCTATACTGCTATAACACTGATTTGTCTAATCTTTAATCCCTGATCATAAGATCTCAATTGGGTTATCTATCCCTACCCATGCACTCCTGCTGCCTTCTCACATAAAGCACATCTCCCTCACCTCAACTTCGCAGTCTATCCATCCTAGAGCCTGTTTCGTTGCAGCACTCTGGTCATGCAAGACACACCACCTTATTTGCAATAGCATGCAGAGCTATAATTCCCTACGTTTACTCTACAGACTGCATACATTAGTGTGTAAGTACTTCAGAGAGACAACCAAGTATGCTTATTCCCTGAAAAGGGTCTGTGGTTTTTTTCCCCATAATGTTGCCTTGCAGGCACTTCCTTCCTTCTGTGCACCATTAGAGGTGACTCCACTTTAGCTCTGTTTTTATGATAGAGTCTCTCATTCACATCATCCTAGGCTCTTTGCTTGTAAACCCTATCCATCACTACCTCCTAGGACTGCTGGTAGTTCCCTCCTTGTCATTACTAGCTTAAAGTACTCCTAACCAGCTCAGTAAAGCAAATGTTTTCATTATTTACAAAGACAATTACCTGTTTCACTTTAGATTTTGAGTGCTGAGTTCTGCAACCTTAATGGGTTTGCTCACTATGTGAAATTAATTTACAGAACATTAGAACACACAATTAAGAGTAAAAAGCACTAATGTTTGTTTACATGTGACATAAAGTGTCAGGATGGGATAAAAGACTTAACACAGAAGTTCTGCTTGTGTAGCAGACTACATTAATGTTTTGGAGACTGTCACCCAAAACTTCCTACTGTATTCTTAAAACTCACTCTGTTTTTATTGTCTGGAGTATCCTCAGAAAAGTGACTGTTTTGATCAGATATAGCAATAACTCATCATTTTGGTGCTTCTACGTGTTTCTACAGCAGTACTGAAAGCTATGCTTCAGCCCTAAACAGGATTTAGAATTTCTTGCCTTGACACTGAGAACCTTGGTCAGTTGTGAGCATCTGGCTTTGGTGCAAACTTCAGATTCTTTTTCTTGTCCGTTATGTTTTATTATCAAGCTATAGGTCTAGCTTGACTTTTTCCTATATCAGACCATGTTCACCTAAACAGTCATTTGAAGAAAATACCATCTGACTGCTGGTAATGAATATTTAGATACAATTGATCGTTGTGCTTAAACAAAATGTTCGAAAATGCAAATAATAAACAGAAACCTAAAATTCTTGATTGCAGAAATTGTACATGTTCTAATCTGGGTGAGAAACCTAGGAACAAAATTTATTTACTTTAGTAGCCTAGAGGGCATGACCTATGAGGACAGCTTGTGGTAGCTGGGTTTCAATTTAATTTGACAGTTAGGAGGCTAAAGAACAACCTTATGGCAGTCAAAACCAACTTAAGGAACCCTTCTGAGAAAGGATAAGTGAAATAGCAAGGGACAGTGACCACACATTTCTGTTTGGGAGGTTGGCTGTTGCGAAAAGAAGGAAGTGGTGCCGCTCTAGAGTGAGTTGCGCAGAGGGCCATTGAAATTCCATTCTTGTGTCTGTCATGGCTTTGTGTAACCAAGTCTCAAAAATCTCCAGTGTTGTGTTTTTCACAGACTGACTTCAAGCAGCTTGTCCTGGATAGCTTCCAGAGGTCCCTTCCAGCCAATATTTCTATGAGCCTGTGTGAGTATCTGTGAACTTCTGCTTTACATCTTCAAGGTTTTTGACATGCGTAAGGCCAGAATGTCAAAGTTATTTAGATTCTTAACTTCTGTTGAACGTAGTGGGTGGTATGGAGCATTGAACATGGAAGGGGAGGTAGAAAAATATATTGGCAAGATAATTTCTTCATCTTAAGTTAAACTAAGTATCGTTTACTGACTGTTCAGTATCCAACCAGTGAGGAAAGGGAGAAGCAACAAAGGAGGTGTTGTTCCTCAGCAGGGAATGGTTATTAAAAAGTACTATAGAGTTAGTCATAGGAAGAAGGCCAAGAAGTAAGGTGGAAAATGTATGGAGTGGACACATTATGTTAGTCATGGTTAGTGCCCTTTTGCTCTTCCTGGTTAACTGAAATAGAAGGTACAAGAGATTACTAAGGTGACAGCTCAGTTTGCAGCAATTTCCCTTGGATGAGAATTGGAGATTAATGGCTGTTTTTCTTCTAAACATGGAAATAATTGCTTTCTTTTCCTCTATTAACCTTCTCTGGGAAAGAAGAGAATTAATTCTTCTATAGTAGTGAGAGGACAAGTGCTTTAAGAAAATTTCCTTTTATCTCTGTCCCAAAAACTCAGATTTCTCTGAAGAAAGCAGGTCAAAGATGATAACTGTGTTTGAATGTCCATTGGAGAGGACTGGTAGAAAACTACACAGCCAAAGCCACATAATTTCTGGTAAATCAATTATATGGTGGGAAAAACACCCTGACATCCAGACACAAAAAATTTAAGGAGTCCACAATAGTAGTTCCAGCTATTAAACAATGAATAAAATAAAAATCCTCTGAAATGAGGGAAATTAAGGCTCTCAAGGTTCATTTGAATTTCTGCCTTTATGAAAACATATCAATAATTTCAAGTATTTTAATTTGCTAAACTATAATTCATTTCTACAGGCAATTAGTCCTTTCCTTAATATTTGGAAAGTAGTTTGTTGATAAGCAAAGGCAAAAGGCTTGCAACTACAGCAATATAAATGTGGATGGGAACCACACACTATCTGAAGTGTATCCCAAGGTCAGACTTACATTAATTATGAGGAAAAATACAAGTTGAGATGAAATAAAGAAACTTCAGTAAGTTCATGGCTCTTTAATTTCTTGGCGGAAGACACAACCGCTAGTTGTTCAAAAACTGGGGTCAAACCAAGAACCTCTATCCCTAGAGAACAGATTACTTGCACTTGGTTCCCAGGATAGTTTTGCCAGGTTTCCCACTCTCCAAAATTGGCACAAACTTTAAAAAACATCCTCAACATTGCTAAACTAAAAGTAGATAGTCTCTTGTATACAGAGTCAGGGGGCTTGTGATAGTTTATCTGCATGCTTGTTTGAGAATAAAGGGTAAAAGCTAGTATTAAGCAAATAATAACTCATATAAGACTACTAAAGTATCCTCTACACTTTTCTTAATGGTGTTTCCTTTGATGTTCGTAATGGGTTTAGAATTTTCTTGTTATTAACTTTTGGAAACAGTTTATTAGCCTAAAGTGAAAACAAGCAGCTTTTATAGCGTTTTATAAATTTGAATTGTATCTTAATGTATTGTCTGGGAGAGCTCAGAAATTACTTATACTCTGATTTTGATTGTGACTGGTCCCATTCTGTTTGAATTATAGAACTACTGTCATTATATTGGCATGATCCAATTTCTATAGCCTTGTGCTTTAATGCTTTAAATTAACCAAAATAAGGTTATGGTTAAAAAAGAAAAGAAGAAAGCTGACTGGATAAATGTGACCTGAAGCCACACTTTTCCTCACAATTGAGGTTTAGTAACACTGTGGGTCTGATAAGTAACTGACTACATTATGATATGTAACAAAAACATCTTATTCAGCCTGAGAGATAGTCTTACGTTTATTAAAAGTTGCTTTATTTCAGCTCGAACACAAACTATAAAAAGCCCTATCTTAGATAAACAAATTTCATAGAATCATAGAATCATTAGTGGTTGGAAGGGACCTCAAAAGGTCATCTAGTCCAATCCCCCTGCCACTGCAGAATCACCTAGTCCAAATCACACAGGAACACATCCAGGCAGGTTTTAAACATCTCCAGTGAAGGACACTCCACAGCTCCCCTGGGCAGCCTGTTCCAGTGCTCCGTTACCCTCACTGTGAAGAAGTTCCTTTGTATCATTTAAGCTTCTGGAAGACCTGAGAGCACATTGTGAAAAAAAACCCCAACATCTCTTTTTGCTTATCAAATACTTACTAGTAGTCTTCGTCATTTTTACATTTCCCAGTAAGAAAGAGAGAAAAAAAACAATGTAAGGGTGAATTCCGTGTCTTTTGCCAAGATATTACAGGCTGATTATTTACAAAGGCACTTCTGCAAAATCTGTATGAAAGGCACATTCTGCAAGGAACATGCATTAGATAGTGTCATACAATTTTTATGTTGTAGCCCTTGTAGAGGGAATTTTTAGGAGAAAACTGGTAATCAGAGGAAACAAGGCGTAGAGGGGACCCCAGGACTTCATTTAATTATTCCTCTCCCACAAGGCTGGATCAAGTGTACACAAACTGTTACTGGAAGATGTCTTTAAAGACTTCCAAAATCAGACTCCATGAACTCTCACGCAATGTGTTCCAATGTTTTTTTGTTCTCCTTGCTATTAGAAAGTTTCCCAGATTATCATGGGCTTGGGCTTTTTCTTGTTTATCTCACTGCTGCCTTTCTTTCATGGTGAATATAGAAAATACACATTTTCCTTCACTTTTTAAAGGTAGTAACAGTGAGCACGGGTCTATATGAGCATGGTTTAATCTGAGACAAGATAGGAACCGTAAAAACTAAAACTAAAACTAGCATAAATATGCTTCACTGACTAAGAAGAAAATAGAGGCTATAGAGCTACCTCTGAACTCAGAAAACGCAACCCAAAGTCAGCGGGAGATGCTGCTTTTCTCCATATATTTTTTTTTTAAATGCAAATCATTCCCATGCCTCATAGTTGGTCTAGTTTGGTTTTATATAAATTGAAAACACTTCTATCATTGCATTTTGTGCAACAAGTTCTAACTACAAAGATTAGTTGTGGTTGTTCTTTTTTATGGGCTCTGGGAAGACTACGTAACAGATTGCTGAGGCAAGGTTAAATCAACAAGTGTTGTATAAACCAACAATGCAACTTTTTACTTTTAGGTAGCATGTGGCTTGTGAAAGTTATGTAACTGCTGAATTTGCAAAGACAAGCAGGATACCATGACTGCAACGCAAAATTAGCATTCCTGACCGGAAAAATAACTAATAAAACAACAGATTATTTAGGTGTGGGAAAAATATACGGATTTAGAAAGCTTTGTGTTTACGCTTCCAGGTCAGCTCCAATTCAGTTGAAGGGTATAAGTCTTTTTATGCAAATGTTTGCATAATTTTTAAATTCTTGACCTTTTTCTGTTTTGCTTTATTAATAGAGTAACAGGACTTATGTGTGCAATTTTAATATAGTTATGTATTTAATTTCTTTAACTTCATTTGAAAGACAAAATATTCAAGCATGTAATTACTTATGATAATAAACTCTTTCCCATAGGAAGTGGGAAGTAGTTTCCTTAGTGTTCCTTAAAGGGACAGAAGCTCAGAGGATGAAGAAACAAAGATAATACTTAATGTAAACCCAAAACAAGGCACCTCAGATAAATGCAAATAGCAGCAGATTGACTTTTACAACAGTCAAAATAATGCTAATACCTTCCTTAATGCTGTTCTTGTTCTTTTCTTTGTTTTTAAGAAATCATGAGTTCAGCTGTAGGAGATTTAGACTATCTAAACTTGCTACAAGTCTACCGTACTCTAAAGAGCTGCATTCCAAGTCTTCAGTCACGCAAAAAATGAAAAGATTCCAGTAAATATCTCTTTCAAGGTCGGCTTTCGGTCATCAGTGAGACCAGATACTCAGACACAATACTGAAACAATTTAACATGAGTAAATGCTTTGGATACTTAATACATGAGATCTGGGGAGCCCAAAGCCCAAATTCTAGGTCTTCTGAAGTACTCTCAGCTTTAATCTAGCCTAGAAACATCTGGAGCATAGAGGTGTTTATAATTATTCTATTAAAATTTTCTAAGAGATTGGTGGTTTGCTTCAGAGCAAGCCAGAACGACTCAAATCTTGACAGTCCTATACAGTCAAGCACCTAACTCATACCTAGTGTCCCTGTATTTTATAAGGAAGATATCCTGCGATTTGCCTCCCTGTTGGATGGATCACAACCCTGTAGCTGACTTCAGCATGATAACTGAGTGGCACTTCCAACAATACTACACAACATTTCTTTATTTTTGCATTCTTATCTGTTGGAGCATTCAGCTGAAGGCAAATAGAAGGAATGTGGCCCTTTGCCCAGAGTTTGGAGTCAATGGGAAGGCTGTGAAAATACAAATGAGATGTAACTGGAAATCTTTTCTGGACTCTTTTCTATATGAGGAGTATTGATTACTGATTCTTAAAACATGATCTGTGAACCTGTCAAAACATTTTTAGCTGGCAATACATGTCGTGTGCTGGCTGCTTTGGGACTCATGACGGTCTCTGTAAACACATTACCTCCTTTAGGTGTCTAACCAGCAGCAAAGTGCAGTGGCTCTCAGAAGGAAGCTATTCAGTGGTCATTGGTTTTTCCTAGTGGAACTGTTTGTGCATGAGAATTGCAAACTCTTCTCTAAGATGCAGTTATCCTCAGATAGGTACTTAATCTTAAAGCAGAAGTTTTGGGAAATAGTCATCCTCCGTGTAGAATTAGAATGTGATAATTCAAGGAAAATCCTGTTGCTTCCTGGTTTGTTTATTTGTGTGAGCCATGAGCAGAGTGTGGGAAGAGGTAAAAGTAACCCAAGGAACTCCTGTGGGAGATTCATATGTTTTGGGCTGTCAATGCAATCACAACTCTGATAAATGTCTCAAATTCTTACTTTATCTCTATCCAGAAAGACGTTTGCAACCAAATGTCATTACCTCGGGTCATCTTTCTACTGATTGTTTTTTTTCCCTAAATTCTCCAGTGAGATTTCTCGTGTGTTCTTTTTTTAAACTATATCTGTCATGCAAAGGTTAAAAAGCTGTGGGTAAATAAACATTCTGTTGGTATTGGGCTGAACAGCTAATCTAGAGGGAGGTTATTTTATATGTTCTGAGTTTTAAAATACTGGAAACTGTCAAGCAAAGATCAATGATGTGATAGCACAGATTTACTTATATTGAACACAGATAAAGATCTTAATTCTAATGTAAAGAATATTAATTTTCTTATTGGCTTGTTAATGATCACCATTGCACCAGATGTTCTCAGAGTCTAGCTTCCCATGAATGTAATACCATCAGAAACTCTGAAATTGCAGGACAGATGACTCTTGCCCAGTACATTTCTCTCTCACAGCTGGTGAGACAAAATCAAGAGTATTCCCAGTGACAGACTGTTCTTTATTATTGAAAATACACCCCTTCAAAAGCAACTGGGTGTTTATTTGGTTCTCCAAAAGAAGAGTTGGATGTGCAACGGTTTCTGTATCAACATGCAGATGTGGACATAGTTTCCACCTCTAGGGCCATCCATGCGATCCCCTGCAAAGGTGGTGTTTGCTCCTAGAAAGGGTATGGGAGCCTGTTGGTGGTGTTTGGAACTCCTGGAACTCTGTAGCCCCTTGAAGCTCAGTCACTCCCCACAGGCCTGTTCATCCCAGCTGGGATCCCACCGTTTATGGCATATTTGGCCAGGACCTAACGCAACAACTGGGGATCTGCTCTGAGACCTCTTCTCAGGTAACTCCCTCTAGTGGCAGGCAGGACAGCAAGTCTATCTTCTTCCTTGTTGCCTGAGGGCAACATCCACCAGACATAATCAAAAGGCTGTCCATAGAGAGGATGCCCAGCTCTTGTCATGATTCATTGCCAGATGCTGCCAAAGAAAGAGCAATAGAAGCACAAAACTACACAGGCTGCATTGCTGACTTCTCCAGGGCAGGTAGGGCATGGGCCGTCCTCTAATGCTGCTCACTGTTCTGCCCACTGCAGCTGGCTCCTGTTGACTCTTACAGCACAGCTACTTTCCTCCAGGGATTTCTAAGTAGCCTTGCAAAGGCATGCAATGGTGCCTGAACTTTCCTTGTACTAGGAAGTAGCTATTGGCCTCCTTTTAGGTATTTGTAGAGGGTGATGTCTCTCCTGAGTCTCCTTTGTCTAATCCTTTCAGCTGCTCTTCATAGGCCTTGATACCCTCCACCAGCTTCTTTGATCTTCTTTGGACAAGCACTAGCAGCTCAGTGTCCTTGTTAGTCAGAGGCCCAAAACTGAACAAAGTATTCACAGTGCAGCTTCAGCAGTGCTGATGTGAAGGAAAATATTACCTTTCTCTGCTTCTTGGCAACATTCTCAGGATACCCTTAACCTTGAGGTCTTTGTGGTGCCTTATATCTCCTCCATGTCCATCTGCATTCTCAGGTCTTTTTCTGCAAAGCTGCGTTCCAGAACATCAGCCCCTACTTCTTATCTGTGCCTGAAATATTGATCTCCTTGCTGAACTTTGTGAGGCTTCCTTCAACTCATTTCTACTGCCCATCATGCTCCCTCTGGATGGCAACCCTCTGGTTCAACAAACTGTGGTTTAGAACATGAAAACTTGGTTCACAGTTGTTTCCAAGCTGGCCCATACTTTGTTTTATGCTGCTGTCTGGAGATGTGGCATTCTATTCCTAGTACTTATTTAATTGATCACTTTTCTTGGTTTATGGTAAATATGCCCTGGATTTCCACATACACAAGTTGGAAGACAATTAGGTTGTGTCTTTCCTGTGTTCTGATTAAACTGGGTAGAGGTAAGGATGGGGTTTTGTTTGCATATTTGTTTTTTCTAGAGAAAAATTAAGTATAAATACTGTGTTAAAATAGCACTTTAAACATCCAGAGAACAGACTAGCAAAGTAGTGCTGTGGTCACTAACCCTTTGCCTCACACAAGGGACACAAATGTGACAAACGTGTATTTGTTCTTCTGTTTTTCTAGAAGAAGAAATAGTTTGTTTTCATCTCAAACTAGCAAACTACATACCAGCCAGGGATAAAGTACTTGGCTGTTTCCTGGAAGATACAATTATTTTTTTCTGTATACAAAGAGAGGCTTTGTTAAAGTTTTTAGAACTTCTAAGTATTTTACAGTTACGGTGATTAAATTTCCTTCTAACATTTCATACCATAGAATCATAGAAGCATAGAATAAAGACCTTCAAGATTATTACTTCCAAGCATCAACCCAATGCCACCGTGCCCACTAAGCCATACTTCAAAATTCTATGTGTACCCGTTTTTTTAAACCCCTCTAGGGGTGGTGACTCTAATATTTCCCTGGGCAAATGAATATAATTTCTATCTAAATTTGCCATCCTCTCTTGGTGATTTGCCTACGCTGAGGCCATTTTATTACTAGTTTGATATTTTGATTGATGACTGCCACTAGTGATGTGTGAAAACTATTATATCCACCTTGTATCTCCAAATCTCCCTAGATAGTTAATTTGCATTTAAACTGCAATACTTTTGAGAAGAGCAACTTGAGAGAGAAACAGAAGCAAAACCAGAACTTAACTAAAATAGCATTGGTGATACCAGACAGTGAGTGGTTTCTGAGCTACTGTGTTATTTTTCAGACTACATGGCTTCTTACCCTTATCAGCCAGAGTGACTCAGCTCTGCTACTTTCTTACCTAAGAGTTCCTTGTCAGTTCAGACCATCTTACCATCTAGTGTGCCATTTTGGTTTGCTCTGCTTATGTTCAGTTATGCATAAAGCTAAATTATTTTAATCTTTTCTTCAGAACTTGTCCTGATTTTGGTTTATTTTGTGCCAGTTTGGATTTCTCAGGGTCACTGAAACACAGAAAAACCAGGAACAATATTGTAGTAAAGAGAGAAAAGAAGTGCTATCAACAGAAATTTAAACAGAAACAGTTTAAAAATGAACTGTGGTCAAGGGTCTCCACCTACTTCTTTCCACCCTTACCTGTTCTCAGTTTTCTGTTGCAAATACATTCACACCACTCTGGTGCTGCTGCCAAGATACTGATCTTCTAGAGGAGATACAGAGAAAAGGAGAGAGGATTAAGTGTCTTTCACCAGATCTGAGCAACAGAACAGTTTCTCCCACAGCACAGATGAGAAGAAGCCAAGATGGAGTCCAGAAACCTGAGAAAGAATGTCTTCCTCATTCCAGGAATTGGACTAGATGATCTTTCAAGGTCCCTTCCAATCCCTAATGAATCTATGATTCCATGATTCTATGATTATGGGACGGGATAGCCTGCTGTCCTTTGTCACATGGCACATGAATCCCACAGAGTTAAAAGGGTCTCATTTGCTCATGACTGGACTTTAAGCCATCATAGCCTTTGCAGTCACTTGTTTCTCTATAACCTCCCATTCAAAATGCTGATTCAATTCAGACTGAAATTCATCTTTGAAGAGGACAATTACAGTTACAACGCTCCAACTGTCCAGTATTGTTGTATGCCGTTGCAAGGAATTAATCTGTGGTCTCCTGTGGTTAGAAGCAATATTAACTAGCTGTGAATGAAGACACTATTTCTTCAAAATAAACACAAATATTTTCAGCTAACCATTCATCATCTGCTGTTGTATACAGAAATTAGGGAGAAGTAGATATTAGAATTTTCTGCAGAAAAAAGAAGAAAATTCATTTAATATGTTTGGAACAGATAATCCACGAAGAAAGATGAAATTACAATAGATCAGGTAAGTTTTGTTAGCTATAGAACACCTATATTTTATCAAACATTTCTGCTGGAATTGAGTAAAATTTATGATATTATTCAGCCCTCGTTGGGGAAAGAAACAATGTACTTGTTTTCAGAATAAAATATCT
Source organism: Phoeniculus purpureus (assembly GCA_028565055.1). Taxonomy (NCBI): domain Eukaryota; kingdom Metazoa; phylum Chordata; class Aves; order Bucerotiformes; family Phoeniculidae; genus Phoeniculus; species Phoeniculus purpureus. The sequence goes on from JAOXOE010026419.1 coordinate 16,257, forward strand.
TGGGGTTACTTTGTAATATTTTTAACATTTATTTATTTTTAGTCTTTACTATTGTGCATATTTTCAAAAATTTATAGTATTTATTTTCTACAGCAGATTGAATTTTCCAAACCAAACTGTCTTTATTTGCAGAATATTTTTAGATACGTGTTTTTCATTTCAAAGTAAGTATGATTACATATCTGAATCTCAGATAAATGTGAAACAGTATTTCCTCCAACATAATCCTAGTAAAAAGCCTTACCAGCAATATTTTAAGGCTATCTTGTTTAACACATTTGCACACCTTTTCTTTCTCATGAGGTTAAACATCTCGAAATAGTATCGCAGAAGATTTGTTCTTGTACTTATATTGAAGTTCTCTTGCCATAATACAGTTGTGACTTTTGTAGTAGACGTGAAAAATGTTTTCATATTTCTTGAGTCTTTGGTAGCTATTTTCACAGTGTGTATGCTTGCCTCACCCAACCCCAACCCACCAACCAGTCTTCTCTGACCCTTATTTTCTGTAAGAAACAGAAATACAATTTTTGACTCCTCAAGCTGTGGTTTAGGTGTATGATCTCTGTCAATTCCCAGCAAGTAAACAAACCCTCTGTTTTTATGGAACAGATATACTAAGTGGTATTTAAGTTGTATTTATTGTACCTGTCACTGAAATACTTCAAATTACATGTTTCCACTATAATATGACAATACTTGGTTCCAAAAGATGTATTTTTAACACAATCTAATCTGTGAATTTCTAATGTACAGGGGAACATGGTTCTTATACAAACGACCCTTTCGAGTTGAGCTTAAGGTTCATCCGAGGTTCAGATGCTTCATTACAACCAGACAGGAAATGAGCAAGTTAGACTTTAGATAAATATTGCCCTGCAAGTAGCAGGAGAAGTTGAGGACTAACATTTGATCCCTGATTCATCACTTACAATTAACATCGTTGTTACTCCAGACAGCTAGAAGCACTGCAAACACTAGCAGTAAATATTTCATCTGTGTGCTAGATGTCCACATGGGCATTGAGGCATGGGTAGAACTAGGTAAAGATCAAAGATCAGACAGAGAGGAGAAAAGTGGGAGACAGCTAAAAAGGATGTTATAGTTATGCCACAACAATGGTGCTTGGTTTTTAATTAATGTACAGAGATTCTTTGGTCTCTGATCACTACTGAGACATTATTATGTCTCAACAAGAATATTCCCATGATTTCTGCTTCAAACTTTCAGTAGCAGCTGCCTAGGTACTCTGCTTAGCACACATTAAAAAAAAATATTGGCAGTGTTATTTTTGTTTTACCTAAGTTGGTGGGAACAGACTGGACCCTCCAGTTCAATCATTACAAACTGTCCCAAGTGCTGTCAGACAAGTATCAGTCCAGTCTGGCTGCCTTGTGTCTTCCCCAGGCTGCTATCTATAGACCTTTTTGGTCTTCACTTCCCTTGAATGTGTTGGATTATTTGGTCTCTACTGGTCACCCTTATACTATCCACACTGCAGCCATTTGCCTGCGATTCATCCTCCTTACACGCTGTTCTGCCTTGGGAGTGCACATTTCTCCTGGCAACTTCTAATTTATCTCTCTGGAGGAGGAGATGACTTTGTGCTGCTTAGAGGGCTTTACTTCAAGTGTCTGAATTCCTGAAGCTGTCCGTTCACGTTGCTTAAGTCCTACCAGGAAGAAGAAGCACCCATCTGCAGGGACGGAAAAACCAGGAAGCCAAAACCAGAAGTCGTGCACATACTGAAGGACAGACTTTAGTATTCAGCAGCCCTAAAACAGAGAAATTCAGATGTGGAGGAAAATGATTTACCACATTATTTGACTGGAAAATGTTCAGTATTGCAGAAAGTGAAATAATTTACTTGTGCATCAAAGGAATTGACAAAAGCACTGAGCAATGTGTTCTGCAGTATTGAATGACCCTCCTTGAGGGTTGTGCTGTTTTCTTCTGAAGTCACTTGATACCTTCTTTTAAACAAGTTTCCTTTGCAGTCTGATGATGATTGTATGGAAGACTCCATTTTTTGTTTGGAGATTATTGCATTCAAGAACCAACATCTTATCAAAAGTAGTTTGATTGTAAAAATAATGTTTTGCCGTAGGAGGTGGGAAGACGTGATAAAACCTGCATGTGGGGACTCAGACAGGGAAAATTTGCTCCTTACTGGAGGTTTGCTCTAATGTAACTAAAATTCACAAGTACCTCAGGAAGTGTCTGAATACAGGGAGGAACTGGTGGAGATGAACTCGCTTGATTTTATGGATCTTGGTTATAGAATCCCCCTATAGATGTTGTCAAAACTAATAACCAGATTAGAGCCTAATCTCTTCTCTGTACAATGAACAGCATACGGAAAAGTAATGTTTGTCACAAAATAGAAGTTGCAGTTTGAAATTAGCTGGAGGAATCTGGAGCTGCTGTGACAAATTTTGACAAGTTCTGCTCCGGCTTCAGTTTTGGCCCATCGGCAGCTCTGCAAATAAGCATATTTGGGCAAGGAGCAAAAACATTGTTTAGAAAAGTTTGGAACCCTGGAGATCCTCAATGGGGAATAGTTCCTGCAAACCCATGGTGTATTACAACAGAGGAAGAGAGTCCTCTGTCTGGCCTGGGTGAAAGCAGCACACTGGAGCAGGGGGCTGGATTGGACCACATGAAGCAAGGAAATTATGCTTAAAAGAACCACTGGCTCTGTGGACAGAAAGGCTGGACTGAGCTATGGACAACACTCTCAGGACGGCCTGATTCCTCAGTGCCTGATTCCTCATCCCTTGGTGCAGGAGACATGCTTTCAAACAAATATCCCAGACTCTGTCTTTCATGCCCAAAGTTTAAGGATTCTCAAGTCCTTCTGCTTTTAATTCAGCTAAGCACGGCGGAATTCTCCCCAATACCAAGCACCCCCCAGTCTTTGTCAGCGGCAGAAGTGACCAACAGTCTCTCTCCTTGCTGATCAGGGCTCTCTAAAATGGCAGCGGCCGCAGGGCCCCGGCCATGCGCTGGACCCAAGATGGAGACTGACCACACGGCTGCATCAGCAGGGCCGCCCCCCCAACCCTCTCCTCTCTATGTTTCTTCCTGTCTCAGCTGCAGGAGGAAGAAAGAGGAATTCCTCAGCTCACCGTGAGGCTGAAGGTCTGCTCCGTGGGGTGGGTGGTGGTGGTAGATCTGCACCAAAGTCTTGCTTCTCCGGTCTGTGGCATCAGGTCTGGACCGGGGCTCTCCCTTCCGCACCAGGGTCTGCGCCGAGCCACGGCTGCCTTTGCTGTGCTGGGGTTGTCCCTCCTGCTCCCTGCCAGTTACAGGAGTGGAGCGGACCCAACCTAACCCAGTGAGCCCCCTCCTTCCTGGGTCAAGGAGCTACTGGAAGCCGTCTTCTCCCACCACCGCCCTGGGAATGGGGGGTGGGGGTTAGCATGGGGATGCAGGCTCCATGCTGGGCTGAAAGCCCTCAGTGAAAAAAGGCAGGACCAAGATCACTGTCGCCTTTTATCTGCTCACCTAGCACCACCTGTTAAGGGCAGGTACTTGGGACAGTGTCGCCTGCCCCAGGACAGCTCACTGAGGGAGGGGGTCCTCTCAAAGCAACAGAACGTTTTCTTCATGAAAGCACAAACCTGTACATCTGAAAATTCTGGTAACTTTCAAACTACAACAACAACCCCCCCTGGGCAGCCCCTCCCAGTGCTCTGTCACCTTCACCATGAAGATTCTATGATTCTTCTCTGAATGGACAGAAACGTCATTGGAAAATCCCTGTTTCACTGTAGTAACTGAAGACGCTGAGGACGCATCAATGACTAGATCAGGATGGAGCACAACAGTCTATGCTACTTCAGTGGCAGAATCCCTTCTATACATTGTCCCACCACCTTGTGTTAGCTTTATAAAACTCCAAAATAAAACAATAAAATCTGGGATGAACAAAAAAACTGTTCCTTCATTTGGGAGGAGGGGGAGGAGGAAGAACATGTGGTCATAGTTAGGCAGAAGAGGCAGGAAGAATGACCACTGCTTCAGCTTGCCACTTCACTGTTAGATCAACTTAGTCTTAAAACCAAGCCAAGTTCTCAGACTGTGAGAAATAACTTTCAGAGGGTTAAGTAAAATAAAAGCAATCAAACCCATGGTAAAAACACTGATTAGATAAGTCCAGAAAAAGAGTCACGATCATACAGTAAGAAACCGGCACCTTACAGCTCAGCTAGTGAGATTAAAAAGAAGGAAAAGAGAAGATAACTTTAGATGTCTTTTTAGCTTTTGTGCTAAAGAGGTCATCTCAGAGGTCATAAGGTGAGAGCAGGCCACACCATCAAGTTAAAAGACCACTGGCAGGAAACTGCAGTTGACTGTTCAGTCTCTGCAACAGCAGTTAGATGGCTTTATGATTCAGAGGTAAGAAATTAAAATAATCACAGTCGACTCATCATTAAGGAATCAATACACAAATGTAAGTACTTTTTGTGCAGCTTTTTCTAGTGTGAGTAAACAGCAAAAAATTGTGCTCTCCTGATTACATTTTTTTACAGAAATCAAGAAGTGTCTCTACTTCCATGACATTCAAAAATAGTGTCTTTTGAAACTTCCAACTTCTGTAAGACTAAAACATTCTAAACCTCATAAAACAGATTTGGAGGCGCACACCTCCACAACAGTATTTGGCAAAGAAGAAATCATTGATTGAAACGAGAATAAAGTCATGATACAAAACAAAGTGGTACAAATGTCTATCCTTAGCCATACGCATAGGTGTAGCAGAAACATTCAGAGCATATGTCTTAAAAGACTCTTTCCTAGCTTCTCTAGAACAACATACAGCGTGCTCAAAGTAAAAGAGAAAACTGTGTTTAAAAGAGTAAGCAGCAACTTTCAGAAAGGAAAATATGCATAAAACTTTGTCTGACAAGTCAGTAATTCGTTTTCAAATACAATTAGAATTCATTGCAGAGGAGAAATACCACAATAATACACTTCTAAGAAGTTCCATGTAGATGGTTGGAACTTTGAGGTTTTGTTTGTGTATTCACTTCACTATTTATCTATAAGGGCAATTAGCACTCTTTGCCTGAGTAGGAATTAATTTCTCAGGGTTACATGGTTATAGACAGTTTATACACTATAATGCAACTTGTTATCACATACCCATGTGTCTGCATGAATAGACCTGATGTTGATGAGAAGCATCTCTTCGTAATTTCCATAATCACATAATTTAACAACTGCAGTTGTCCCAGAAGAATGGAGAGCTTCAATTTCTTCCAGGTAGAATCTGTTGTCTCCCCAGTAAAGGGCAAAACGTTCATCCCCCGGTCTCCAACGTTTTCCATACTCCCAATGAACTGATGGTTCTAATATTTCCTCTGGTTTGGTGGGCCCAGATCTCCTTTTGGGACCAGTGTTACAATACAACATTTTATCATCAAAAGATGGGACTGTAGCGTGTCCTGATGATTTGATAGGTCCTAGTCACAGAATCGTAGAATCATAGAATCATTAGGGATTGGAAGGGACCTTGAAAGATCATCTAGTCCAATCCCCCCGCCACAGCAGGATC
>JAOXOE010026420.1:0-21815 GCA_028565055.1 Phoeniculus purpureus
CTCACAAAGCAACAGAACGTTTTCTTTTCTTCATGGAAGCACAAACCTGTAAATCTGAAAATTCTGGTAATTTTCAAACTGCAACAACAGAGTGAGCTAAAGTAACAGCAGCCTGCTGAATACAGCAATGTCAAACTCAAACCGCAAACTAGACTGAAGGAAACTTGCTCATGCAGCTTAATAAATTATAAATGTATAACAACCCCAACATATCTAGAGGATACCTCCACTAAAGTAATTATTCCATGTTGATAAGATCAGATAATTTTCCCTTTGTCAGTATGTCTTGAGGAACCAGTCAACTTTTTGCTGTCTTGCTGTCAGCGAGTGTGTTGGTATTCGCTCCCATTTGGAAACAGACGATCTTCTCTCTTTTACAGACAGTCAGAGAAGTCCTATAAGCAGTGAGAGCAACAAAGTGCATCCAGCATCTCCACAAACATGCTCCCCCACCACAGCCAGCAGCATCCTTTCTCCAGTGCAGACCTGTGTTTCCCCTGGCCCAAACACAGCATCCTAATTTCCGCCCACAACGTTTCCTGGTAGGGGACACAAGTAAGCATCTCTTGTGGCTAGCTGGGAGCTACACAGATGCTAATTTGTGGACCAACCCGAGTTCTTCTTGCCTTTGCTGAGGTGTTGGAGAGAACTACTCATCTCAAACCAGCCATCAGTGTTACTTTCTACAGTTTTAGCTTGATACTTGTCAACAGAATCCAGTGCTACTAGGTGAGAGCATTGGCAGGCTAACGTGCCTCTGAAAAGTACCCACCTCCTGGGCTGTAAGGGACAGGCACTAGGAGCCAATTAACAGGCAGAGAGATTTTTTACTGCTTATTAGCAGTCTGAAGACCATCTTCTGTGGTGATTTGCTGTGGGATTATTTTCTAGATTATAATTTATAGCTTTCATCTTGACCTTTGTCAAACAAGTGTTGCTATGGCAGAGGGACTTTATGTGTTAATTTTTAAGGAGAACGCGGTTTATGACTCTCAGTAGCACTGACGACTGGAAGAAAGATGATACTCCCTGGAGGAAATGGGAGGGAGGGCCTGAGGTGTGTGGCGGTGCAGGCTCACTTGTACACTCCTAACCCCTTTTCAGACCCAGGTTTGTTGCTCGTGCACTTGAATTAGTGCCATGGCAATGTGACACAGAAGCTGTGACTCTGTCGTTTTACACTGGCCTGTAAAATTCTACCTTTTAAGACTGAAACAGTCGTATGAATAATCTAAGCCATTTTTATAAGATCAAACAGGCACTGCTGATCGGTCAGAACTGCACAGCAGAGAAACACGGGGAGGGATAGGAACTAATCAGCACTTCAGAACGATTATGCACGTAGCCACGGAAGGCAGCACTGCAGAAAACACATCCCTGGCAAACTCCACCGCTGCACCGTGTCAGTGTCTGTCACTTCATGCTCATAAAGGTAGAACTCTTTTTCTGCCTACAGCTCATCAAATAAAAATCCTGAAATGAATTTTACCTTCAGTATTTAAGACTGTAAGGCCCGCAGTCATCTGAAGCTCAACAGACACCAGCCTTAATGAGAAGGAACTGTACTCCTCCTCACAGCCTGAGTGCTGGCACTGTGGTGCTCACAGAGAGCCACATGGAACGTTGCTTCCCCGTGACAAGTACGATGGCTTCGGGCTGAAAACTTCCCACGGTGCTGTACCTTGCTGGGATGGAGCTTGTTGTCTTCCTGTGGTTTTCAGATGTATTGCTAAAGCAGCGTTGCTGACGCCCGCATCTGTGTGTTAGACATTACCGAGCAGTGCTTGCACACTCTCAAGGCTTTCTGTTTGCTACTCTGCCCCCGGAGTGAGTGGGCTGGGAGCCAGCAAGAAGCTGTGTGGGACTGCTGTGTAGATAACTTCGGTATGACACAAATCTCCTTGTGTCCTAGCTGGTCCTTAGAGATTAGAGGGATTAGGGCTGGCTGGATTTCTCTCTTAATAGATCCATGACTATAGACCTGACAGCAGATGCACAAGCAGCTCATTTGCTGATGGTCTGGCCAAAAGAAGCGAGTTAGGTGCACAAACAGCACTGTTCACTTGTGTGCAATTTGTACAGATTCTTTAAGGCTGCTGGTGATAAATGCACAGACTGTAGGATAGCCAGAGAGCTCTACAGCTATGATCACAATCATAAGCTTGATCTTCCAGGCAAATGCCGTGTGTGGCCAAGGTTGCAAATCTTATTAAAAGGGCCTTCTAGGGAGGTGAGCAATGATGAACCTGTCGTTCTGTCCCTCTAGTGTAGCGCTGGAAGACCTGTCCCCAGCAAGTTAATACTTCTACATCATTATCTCCCCTTGTGCCAGTATTCCACTGAGCACGCAGGTTGGATTGCAGTCAGACTGCTGTACCTTTAGCAGTTACACAGAAGAGTTATTGGGGTAACTCCTGAGTAGCTGTGCAAAACACTTCTCAGTACAACTCTGGAGAAGAATGGGAGAACGGGGCTGTGCAGCCTCCATTCCTCTTCACGTTCCTTCCCAGTGCCATCATGACACAAACTCACCGGATCTTCACACAGTTTCTGTGTCTTCTCTGACCACCAAATGTTTACCATCAATACTCTGCTTTGTAATTTTCTATCAGTTTGTGCTTCCAACAGGGACACAACCAGTACAGGTGCCCCAAACTGACCAAAAGGATGTCCCACCACATGCCATGCTCAGCAATAAAATTGGAGAATAGTTTCTCCGTAGCTGTTGCTCAGAGACTGCCTAGTCATTGGTCTGCCAGTAGGAAGCAGTGGGAGATTGTCTCTGCATCACTTGTTGGGTGTTTTTTTTCCTTTTCTTATTAAGCTGTCTTCATCATAACCCATGAGTTTGCATAGGATCACCTGTCCAAAGCAAAATGCAGGGAGTTGTTAACTCAGCTTCATCTGGTTTTGACAGACCTTATCTATGCAGAGATGATGTGGTGAGAGCTGCAGAAATGCTCAGCCCTGAGTTGCCTGGACAGTGTCATATGAAGAACTGAAACCAGTAGTGTAGCTCTGAAATCCCTTAACTAATAAAATGTCCCATTCCAGCTATTCAGCAGCTTTGTGTACTAGAGTGTCACAAGTGTAGCAGAAGAACAGTACAGATAACCTCTGCCTGTGAGAAGGTAAAGGGCTGTTGCACTGATCAAGATAAACATTCCAGATAGCGTCACCCACCCAAGCACAATCTCGCCTACAGCCACAGGGAATCAGAGGATAAAAATCTTGAGATTCTTGCCTGCATGGAGACCCTTTGCCCCTTGATCAGGAGACTTCTCTGGGATTAAGAGCCCTTACCCGGAGGGGTAGTGAACACTGATATTTAGCGTGCTTTTTAGGATGTTACAGGGTATTCTTGCTTTTGAGCTGGAACAGTGAAGTCCTTCCACTGTATCCATGAAAACCTCTACCAGTGGCCTATTAAACCTCTAAGTGTTTAAGGCCAGGCTGGATGAGGCTCTGGCCAGCCTGATCTAGGGTGGGGTGTCCCTGCCCATAGCAGGGGGATTGGACTAGATGATCTTTCAAGGTCTATGATTCTATGATTCTAGAAATATGTTGGCATGTTTGCATGACCTTGCAATTCAACCTGTAAGAGAAACTCAAAGAGTTTGCTTTAACTTTCCATCTCAGCCACTTCATCATAGAGTTCTACTGCTTTTCTTCCTCCTATTCTTTCCCCTACTCCCCTAGAGGTGAGGTGGGGAGTAAAGGAGTGGCTGCTGGCTATGTGGTTGCTAGCTGGGGTCAACCCACCACAGACCACGAAACTTTACCAACCTTGTCTGAAACGCCATATGAATGCAAATTCAGATTATTTTTTATAATTTGCTCAGAAAAAGCTCTGTCAGTTCAAAGAAAATGTTAGAAAAAATTTGCTGCATTCACTGGGAAATGTCAGCATCTTTCTATTGACAATACAGAGCTGGAAACCTGCACCATGGCTTCCTCGTGTGGCTGCGTGCCTGGTGATTTCCCCCAGAAACACTACCCCCTTAAAAAGGAAAGGCAAGCAAACAAAACCACAGCACCCTGGCCTGTTTGCCTGTGTCCAAAGGGACTTGTTAGGATTCAGAGGGAAGTGCTCCAAAGCTCCCACTGCCAAGGGCATGCTCCAGCCTAAGCCTGCAGGGAAGATGCAAACATTCTCAGCTGCTTTTGTCAGCTAGAGTTATAGTAATGAGCACAAGAGCTGCAAACAGGGAACCATGTTCTAGATCAAACCAGGACACCTTTGTAGTCTTAATACTGATGAACAGACAGGAAACAAAGTTAAAACGAAAAGCTCCCTGGCTTAAATGCAGAAGTGCAACCATGAGGTAGGCTTTGTTTTGTAGCACTGGAGCTAAGGGTCAGCAGAAGCTTCAAGGCTGGGAGCTTTGTGGAGCTAAAAGCAGGCTGGGGACCTGCAGCCAGAGAGACAAGTCAAAGCCCAGAAATATGAGTAAAAAATTTTTAAAAACAAAGTTCCAAACAAAGTTTTCAAAACAAAGTTGAAAATTCAACTTAAAGTCCCCGGAGGAGAAAAAATAATGAAAACAAAGGCAAGGTTTCTGAAAGAAAGGGTGAAATACTTCCACCTAGGAAGGCAGAGAGACCAGGACTGAGAGAGGAGGGGAGTAAGCATGGCCACTACAGGCAAGTTGAAAGGACCAGGTTTCCCTAATTAAGACTGCAGTCTAGATTACAGCCCCGCTGTCTGCCACCAAGAAAAACAGTCTTGATTGGAAAGCAGAGCTCACATCTGCCTAGTGCTCAGCTCATGACGCATTGGTAGGATAGAGGATTACTTACAGCACCTAGGAAGGAAAGTACGGGCAACACAAAACGCGGTGGGAATGTTTCTCCAGGTTCCCAAGCTCAGCACTTTGTAACACATTGTCTTTCCTCTGTTGACTGCCTCTATTCTCAGTTCACAAGGTCTGAGTTGCTGCATGACTGGACAAACAGCAAGCCAGCAAAGGTGATTTACAACATCAGGAGGACCATTAGGTGAAGCAAATGGCCACAGAATTTGTGGCATCTGATTGAAGGAAATGAAAGCATTGCTGTTAAGACTATCAAATTTCTTATCTTGCTGTTAAACACTGACTTTCTTGAATATCATTTCACTAGATGGTTAAGGCAGGGACTTTCTATCACTGCCTGAAGCACATTTGAGCTCAGTTTCTACACAGGTACACAGGCTCTGATGCCTGAAGCCGAATATAGGTGACTGGACAGGCCATCCTTTGGGGCAACGGCTCTTGTGAGTATCTCTATCTTCACCTGTTGAAAGTGAGCAAGAGGAAGCAGTGTTTTGGGGAGCCACCCCATGTAACTTTCCTGAACTTCCATGGTGTGATGTTATGATCTCCCCAACTCATGGGGCCACTGAATTCCCCTCACTGGGTCACAATACATGGAAAAAGTTAAATGCAGGCTGTGAAAGATAGTGCAAGAGTGTCAGGGCACTCCCAATTCTGGCTCCTACCTCCCATTCTCTGGGGAACAACAATTATCTCCTGCAGTGGACCAAAGCAAAACACACCCTCAACATTCTTGGACAACTATCTCCTGCAGTGGACCTGAAATGAGGCACCTCTTTGGCGTATCTGGCTCCTACCCACTCTGCCACCTTAATGTCTTGGAAAAATCTTCTTATGATGTGGTGTACTTGTGCTAAACCTGGTACAACTGTAAGACAGAGAATGCCAGAACCTTAAGGTGCAGCAAGTTCTGGACTTGTGCCAACTGAAACATTGCACCGCTCCAGTTATGCCATAATGGCAAATAACTGACCCAAGTCAATTTTCTCTAACCCTGTAAGCAGGGATCCAAAAGGATTGCAAATTACCTTTTTACACTAATCGGGAACCTCATCCATGACCCTCCTGGGCCACAAAGACAATGATGGAAGTGGTCCCAGTGTCAACATTCTCCACAGACTAACAATTGGGCATTCAGCTGGAAAAAAACCCCCTGTTCTGAGGACAGCAGTGCCAGATGAGAAGGGAGTTAAAATACTCCAAATGGTTCCCTTGCTTGAGAAAAGAAACATACACATGCTGTAAGAGGAGGACTGCTTTCTCCTTGAACCCCAGTTTTTAGTGCAGCATCTAGATAAGAGGTAAGAAATGAGAATGTTATTCTCCACTGGGTAATTATAGCCAAGATACCTACAACCATACATTTTCAGGGCAGAGTAATGCTGAAGGCTTTGTAAGAACTCATGCCAACTAAGTCAGAGCTGGGAAAAGTATGCTGAAGATGAAACATTCCTGATGCGTTTTCTGAAGTGCAATTACATTATGTTTAGATAAAGATTGGACTCAAGGCTGGTTCTCGTTTGCAACTATGAAACCTTTTAAGAAAGATCTGGCACTTATTTTAAAGCTGCTTTTCATTTACAGGAGTCTCTCCAATGCCCATTTAATTAACTACAATAAATACAACTATACTTTTAAATTACACCCAAAAAACAAACAAAGCATCACCTTCAGAAGTTTATTTCAAGTAAAAAAGTCATTCAATGAAATATCTACAGTTTTTACTGCCAGTATAAAGACTTAAACAGACACAAAGAATCAAGTATTACATCTCTGAAAAAATACTATTCAATTCAAAATCCTGGACAATAACAAATAGGCACTTGAACAAATGACACCCAGCAACAAATAAACAGCGAGTGTGTAGTCAAACATCATCTAACACTTTATGAACAAAGAAACTAATTACAGTCTGGTTAAAATGAGCAACAAGAGTCCAGGTAAGGGTGAATTGAAGCTCCCGGAACTTCAACCACCACATTTTTCTTTCAAGTGTACAGAAAGCAATCAAAAGAAAAAAAATCTTCAGTTTCTGGCACTGTGTTCAGATGAGGAACTTGGGAGTTCAATATTTACAAATTTCACAAAAAGAAATCAAAGAAAACTGGGTAGCAGCGTAAATACTTCAAGGTACCCCCTGATCTGTACGTTAATGCAAAGTTTTATGTTTGTATTCCCAGTTTAAAAAAGTTACTACAAATATAGAAACCCTTGCTGTAACGTGTAACAACCACACTGTCAAGTAGAAAATAAAGGTGTAATGCTCGGGAACCCACTGCAACCCCTTTCCAGTAGGAATATTTTTCCACTGCCAGCAATGGAAGGTTACCAGAAATACAAATATTACAGAATCAGAAAAGAAAATTCTATGACAATTCAAATGAGTTTAAGTCTCTTTCTTGTCACGATTCAATTAACTTCTGTATTTTAAGAAAAAAAAGATTCAAATAGCCAAAAAAGAAGTATTTTTTTACCGTGGCATTTTCAGCACGAAGCATACTTGTGCAACAAATGGAGAACAAGAACTCACTCAACAAAAGAGGCAAATAGGGAATTGCCAATATGCACCCCCCCACACCCCCCCCCTTTACAACTATTTAGAAATAATTAATTAAACAAGACAAAGGATGTTAATGTTGGCATTTTTGTACCTGGTGATACTGAGAACAACCTGTAATAGAGGAGTGCTATCAAGGCTTTAGCGTCTTTTTTTCCAGATACATTTTCCTGTAGGTGTTAAACACCTCTTTTGAGTCTTTGTTTGGAACGTGAAGTGCTTCGCAATCTCCGTCCAGGATCTGTATAGCTGTATCAAGTGGAATACATTCCTCAGCTGAAAGACAGACAAAGAAAGTTAAAGCAAAAGTCTAAGAATCTCAGGTGACTCTACTGCTTATGCACGTGGTACTTAAGGCCACCCACTGTGAAAAAGGATGCCACAAATTTCCTTCAGAAAGCACCAGGCACCTCAGATTTACATCAATCTTCAATGCATCTTTACGCACCACATGGTCATTTGGGCGTCTTCGTAAGAGAGATTTCTAAAGAATAGTGAGAAAGATGTGAATGAAAATTTGGAATTGTGAAATTAAGACAAGAAACAAGAGGAAGAGCTAAAAGAATGACAGCCAGCAACAGCCAAGGACACATTCCACAGCAACAGAAGATGTAAACATTGCAAAACTGTGGCTTGCATCAAGATTACCACACATATAATCTGTTAGCAGAGCACTTGCACTCTGACAAAAGGACAGCAACAAGGTCACAGCATGCTTATTCTGCTGCCTGTTAGACCAGTAGGAAAACAAGACTATAGCTAAAAAGAAACCGAAAGGCAAGAAACAAAGACAGCGGTGAGCAACCTCACCAAAGACTCATGAAGGATGGAACAACGAAGATCCTGAAACAAAAGATGCCATTGTTGTGAAGGGTACAAAAAAACCATCACAAAAGCAATTTTGCAATCAAATTCTTGGTCTTTAACTGCAGTTTAAAACTGCACTTTAATCTTGCCACAGTGCTACCTCTGATTCAACTACACACATATGTGAAAGAAAATTACAGCAATCTCCAACAACGTATTCCTGTGGCAATAAAAATCTCCATAAATCTTGGAAACTCGTATGTCTAAGGCATCCATTTCAGCAAAGGAGCAAAAGGAGCAGCAGTAGTAAAGAGTAAGTTAAAATACTTTATTAAGATTTGTTTCTTTACAGGAACACTTCAAATGAAGCAAAGAGTATGTAACTTTTATTTCAGAATGGATAAACAGAAGTCATTTCACCTGCAGAGATCTCTTCCAGCTTTTCTTTCAGCTTTTTTTCCTTTGCTGGGTCATACTTTAGCCAATCTTCTTTTTTACTCTTGATACCTAAAGAGAAAATTTTAAAAATGTTTCTGAGGTTCTGATCTCACAAACTTTATCTGTAGTCAGTTTTAACACGTACAATAGCACTTCCAAAAGGGTGTGAAAATGACTGCAAGGACTGGTATGTACAGAGCTTAACATTTGGTTTTATTTAAATATAAAGTACAGCATTTGACACAAACTTGCTTTACAGTGCATCACACAGATTCGAAATATTTGGGATTGGGACAAAGAGGTGGAAATAACGTATCTTAAAGCAAAGACGGCAAAGGTTATAGACACTGTGTGCAGGGTTATGTGTGGCCCAAGACCTCCCTCTTCCTCAATGCCACTGACGATCTCTCTCTCTGCTGCCTTCTCAGCCACATTAATACACAACCAGGTTAACGGAATGGAAACCAGATCACCTTTGGCAGCTATGCCAAGGGAATCTGCTTTCTACGAATAAGCTAAGCTATCTTCTACAAGCAAGTCAGAAAGTCTTGCAAAGCTACTTGAATCTGCCATGCTTTAAATGACTGTATTTTGTAAAAAGGATAAAAAATAATACATTGAACTGAAGGAAAAGTCTCATATTCTTTTTCAGCTTAGCACACAGCTACATCAGTGAGAAAGCTAGCTAAGCTATTTCAACAGTTGGCTTTTAGAGTCCCACGTTTTCCCTATCTGAAGTTCCGTGTAACATGGATTTTACAAGTGCATACTTTTAAACTGCAAACTAATTAACTTAGAAATTAATAGAAGATAACCTTACCTGCCACTACTGCTTTTTCTGTTTCCAGGGAATTCTTTGCAGAGAGACTTTCATCAGTGGCTGGGGCTCTGAAGAGTATCTCTGGACACAGCTTAAATTCAAGTTTCAATGACTTCTCAACTCCTGGGGTAGAAGAACCACCACTTTTTGCATCTGGACATTTGTGTGACACTTTGAGCCTTGGATGACAGATGGGTCTGACAGGGGATGTGTCTAACTTTGTCAGATAGATGCGTTCCTGTGTCCCACGTTTAAATGCAACTCTGTTCAGGTAATGTTTTTTTGGTTCCTTTTGCAATTTTAGTCTGTTATTTCTTCTACTTAAGTATAGCAGGTTTTTATCAGGAGATATTTTCTCGGAGCACTTGTCTTTGTTATGATCATCAAGATGTCTCTCTTTGTTAGAAAAGTAGTTTTTGGAGATGGCAGACTGAGCTCTTTTTCTCTGTAGTTTAAGTACAGAACGATCTGCTAATGAACTCTTTGTTTTCCAGCCATTTTCCCCAGGCAATTTTTTAGCTTTGTCAGTATTTATCATGCAATTATGTGAAAGCTGCTTGGAACACTTTGCTTCAGATTGTTTCAGTCTTTCCTCTACCTTTGTTTTCTTAAGGCCCCTCCTCCCAATCGTATTTTCCTTCCTCTTCCGTTTGTACGACTGCTCCTGTGAAGGATAAACTTTCATAGATTTATGCTGAGAGTATTTGGGGTTTCTTCTTAAGTCTACAGCGCCAAAATTTATAAACTTTTTAGCATCAGCGCAATAATTATTCAGCTTCCTACGTTTTACTTCTGCTGATGATTTTGCTTTCTCTTTGTTGCCAGTTCCTACCTCCTGTGCAAGTATCTCCTTTTGTTTCTCACAGTTCTGGTCTTCTGCGGAGTTCTCTCCACAGGTCTTAATTTTTTGTCCTTTACTGTCTTCAGTGTGCTTAACTTCAACAGTTTCAGACTGCACAGATTTGTGACTGACTGCTTTGAATTTCGTGGTCAAACCTGTTTTGGTTTTGTCTTTTGAAAAGGACTCCAGTTTGAAAACTTCTTCTTTCTTTCTGGATGACTGTGTCGTATTTTCTGCATCTGTATGACCAGCTTTTTCTGATGGCTCTTCTGAGGCTGGCTGCTGCTCTTTTTTGTCAGAATTACATTCTCTGTCTAACAACGGGCTTCTGCTGTCCATCTGCACTTCTTCCTTCCAGCTCCTCAATTTATCAATATCCTGGTTTCTAGAGGAATCAAGCGGTACAATTATTTCCTGTTGTGTTGTAAGTGGTCTGTATTCATTGTTTACCTTCAGCCTGGCTTTTTCGTTCGTTATGGAGGTGTACTTGCAAATATCATTCGTTTTGCTAACATCATTTGGTATTTTTTTAGACATGGGCAGATTTCCCACTGCACAGTTAGTACTCATTATGGCAAGAGATTTAGTGTTTTCTTGTTTCTCTGTAGAGCTAGAATGCTCAGCTTTTGAAATGGTATCATCATTTTCTTCAGAAGAAGGCACTCTAAATTTGCAGTGGCACTGTGGCATGTTACATGCACAGTCTTTTTTTTTTTCCTTTCCAGGACTAGAGGGCTTTGGCGGGCGTTTTTTGTTCTCACATGGATTCTCACTAGGCAGACTACTGCCGTCAAGGTTTGCCGTCTCAGCCTTTTCTGATGGTTGAGTCACTATTCTCTTGCTGTCGTTAGAGGAACACCAGTTGTGCTCAGGAAACAGCTCTAGTATCCCACCAGAGCTTAAAGCTGCAATTTTTATCTGATCTACTGGGTCCTTTGAATGAGAATTTCTGTCGCTAATTTGTATTTCTTTTTGAGGTTGATTCTCCATCTGCTCAGGCATAAAATCATTTTGCACTGGTTCTTTTGTTAGCATATCAGCACCTTCTATGCCATATGGAAACTCCAGCACTAGTTCAGACAACTGGTTGTTTAAATATTTAATGGGTTCTGCTCCAAAAAGGTTAATCTCTTTTTCTGTGCTACTTTTACTGGACACATCATTTTGTTTATTGCTGTCTTCTGGAACAACAAGTGCATTTGTTTCATGACTTACACTGGTTGAGAAATCCGGTGAATTTTGAGCTAACTGCTGGTTTATACTTGAGAGAATTTCTAAATAATTTTCAGGCTGATTGAGAAATGCAGTGCATAACGTTTTTTGTTCTGATGTAGGAACTGTTTCAGGAAGATTGTCACGATCTTCTTTCTCCAAATGACTAGTTGTGACACCTGCTAGTCTCACGCAGCTTGAGGACTCTTCCAACATCTTTTGAAGCAAGGTCTCTTTTTTGGGAGTGTTATTGCTCAGCTCATTTTTAGACAAGTCCAGCTGTTGTTCCTTTTGCTTTGAGTCTGACACATTTCCTTCTGCTGAGTTACCATTTAATGCATGTTTTTCTGAGCTGAAGATACTTGCTATTTGTGGATTGTAAAATGTATTACCTTCAACAAGAGAACACACACTAGAAATACAAAACATTTGTTCTTCTAGCAGAGCTGTGGATGTATCTCCTGTCTCTAACACAGTCTGTTTGACTTTATGGTCTCTTGAACCTTCTTGAAAGATTTGACTAGCAGTAGTTATGCCCACAGGAAGAGGTTTGTTCTGTATTTCAAGTTGCAGATTTTCTCTGGCATCTTGTGCCGATTGACTAACCTTCGTTTCGTTTTCATCATGTGAATCATTTGCACTCAGATTGTTTTTAACCACTCTGTTTTCATCAAGTACTTTGGTTTGTGGCAACAGTGAGTCCGCTTTCTGCACCAGAACACAAACACTAGGTGACAACAGAACTGGTTCTGCTGTTTCTTTATTGGTATTTACCACACTTAAACCATTTTTCCCTTCTTCTTGCAAGCCACCTGTGCTAACTGAGTCAATGACTGGACAGGTTTTACCTGCAGAGGCTGGACTTCTGTCTGCTCCATCACTGTGCATTCTATGTTCAGCAAGTACTAAAGGAGAGACAACAGCAACTTGAAGTTCAAAGCCTTTTATCAAATTGCAACTCAGTGCATCAAGTTTTTGTCCTGCAGAAGCAGCTGTTGTAAGCAAAACGGCTTCGCCTGTACCAACCACATTATTTTGTTCTCTGTTTTTTGTGTTTTGGCTGTAACTTGAAACCTGATTTGCTGCAGGGCTTTCATTTGACTGATCCTTTCTCCACAAGCCCAGACATGCAGCTAACTCTTCTGCACTGTAACAGTTCTGTTTAGATGTCTTGTCAGTTGATGGCACTTTTTTCTGAGCTAGATCACTCTGGAATTTAGCTTCCCCAGACTTGGTTGGTTTTGATACAGCCTGGTTTGTATGAAAGGCAAGTGTTGGCTCACCTTGCAAACTACATGCCTTCCTCTCACTAGTGTCTTTCTGTAAGCTTCCACTTGAGACAGACGTAGCTAACAATGAATTTTCACTACACAGGAGACTAGTCAGTATTTTATCAGCAGTAGCACCAGCTGTCTTCTCTTTCAATGCGTTTGTGCTGCTCAATGCAAACTGAAGAAACTGAGAGTTTTGGGGACAGGATGATACTTTATTTGATGCAGTATTGATAGAGCTATCCACTTGACCAAAACTTGAAGGCCTCTTCAAGGATGTCATACTTGTTTGAGAAGAAGCCTCGGCATACGCATCCCTTTTGTCCAAGGTGGGAGTGCTCTCAGGATTTTTTAATTGAGCTGGAAGTTTGCTTTGAGGAGGAATAGGAGCAGAGCTTGATGAAACACCAGGAGTACTTTGAGTCACCTCTAATTTTCTATTATCACTGCTGGCCACATTGTTGTTGTATTTTTCTTCAGGGAAAGAGTAATGTACTGGACTTTCTGTCTTTGCTGTTTCAGATGTGAAAGGTGGTCCATTTTGTTCAGGCACACATGAAAGACAATCAGCAAGAGTAACTTGATGACTTGCAGGAGGTGGCACAGTACTTTTGTCAAGTTCTGAAGCTGCTATGAGGTTTTTTTTATAATTATGCATCCTTTCAAGCAGGAGACTTTTTTTTTTAAGAGTGAGCAGTTTTTGAGCTTCCCAAGATAGTCTGTTGTGTATATTTGTTGCTTTGTCTGCTGTTGCTGAAGAGGTTTGAGAATTAGCAAGTCCACTCATTAAAGTACTCATCTGGCTTTCTTGAATTGAAGCAGGATTGTTTGGCAGCTTTGAAGGAGCCGCTGAAGTAAGACTTACAAATTTCTGCACAGTATCATACAGTTCTTTGTAAATGCCAGTGGATGATGCAGACATTTCATTGAAAGGCTGATTTGCTGTCACATTTTTATTTGAATTACAGACATTCCTAACTGACTGACCAATTTCTCCAGATGGCTGTTTTTGACAGTATTGCTGAACACTACTAAAACCAGAAGCAGTTTTTGGATCTGATGGGCACCTCTGTTGGCTAGGACTGTATCTAGTAGGCACATTTTGAAATGCCTGTGATACATGCATTGAAGATTGTGCTGCAGCTCTTGAATCACAGTAGCCAGTCAACACAGCCGGTGCGGAATACCTGCTGGGAGGTTCTGATCGCATCTGACTTGGCTGATACTGTGGCAGCTGTAGGTTTGTTTCAGCAGCTTGACTCTGCAAGTGTAAAGCTTGAAACTGAGCATTGGGATGCTGTATTTGATTTTGGACAGGTTGTTCAGATGTACCAAGTGGCACAGAAGTAGTCTGGGAATGAATGTTACTTTGAGGCACCGCTGTATTTCTCATAGAACTATGCTGTGCCATTTGTGGCTGCACAGTGTAACCATTTGAGGTGACATATGGAGGAGGCTGCCAAAATACATTCTTTGTGTTATTTCCAGCATTCATTTGAGATGATGAGGAAGGTACATTTCTAAGGGAATAAACACAGGCAATAGAGTTTGGCCAAGCAGTGTGAGTCATCTCTGTCCACAGATGTGATGACCGATTGGGAGGTTTTGGAAGTATTGGAAAATAGGGTGGTGGTGGATGTCGATTAACTGAGTATTTTGAGGTGGAAAAATCATTACCAGCTATACATGCTCCTGGTAAGGTCTGATCTGCATTCACAAGAGGGAAGGTCACATTGCTAGTTGGTGGATGCACTGTTTGGTTATTTCCAGCATAAGTGCATGCATTTTTAGAGAAACAGACATCTGTCTGAGAAAAAGCATGTGCATTAGAAAGGAATGGAGTGTAACCTGAGTTTTCATTTTGCAGGTTTTCCTTTGCATCAGTATTCTGGAGTGGTCTTACATTCCAGTCCATCTTTGCTTGACGACTTTTTCTTCAGCCAAAATGCAAAATGCTAAAAATAAGTAAGATAATCAAACAGTAGTCTATCAAACCTATTTGGAACTCATGATGAACAGTACTATTAAACTTAAATTGCTAGGTAGAAAAGCAACTCCATTGGTACATCCTGTGGATGACAATGTTGTCAATGTCAAGCTGCATAAATTGTTTCACTTTTTACTTGCTGCTCACTGACACTGGGCAGTTATTTTTGAGAAACATGAGTCTGTGACTCCAGTTAATGGCAAATTCTGCTTGGTAGCACTAACTTAGCCAGCAGAAGGCATAAAGCATGGAGATGACATTATCGCCTCTGCTATCACAGTACATACTCCTCCATGAAGTGACAAAGTCAGAAATCTCTTAGTGTGGTATAATCCAGAATCTACACCAATCACCAAAAAGCTCAACTGGGTGAACATGTTACTTCAGAGATACCTTTGGAAAGTTGCTAGAGACAACAGCTTCAAAGGCAAACACTATTTCAAGTCTTTGAAAATGGAAAAACATGAACATCAGTAAGGCTGAGTATTAAGACATTTTCTCAATAAAATGTTTTGAGTGACTTCTCCTAGACCATCCAAGGATCCTGAATTTCTCTCACGTACTCTGTCAAGCGTTTAACTCTCCTGATTTCAAACACTGGAATTAGAAACATCACCCAGAGCTAGCCTGTAAGAGCCACAAAGCTGTAATTTTCCAGGTGTTAGTACTGAGATTCAAGAATAGCACTACCTTCCTTCACTCTCTTTTACTTTCTCTGCTCTCAAAGGATTCCAACAACAAAAGAAAACAGGAAAACAAAAGCTGCATACGAAATTTACAAAAAACCATCACCAACCGTATTAAGGCAATACTTACAGCGATGCAGGAATCTTTGGTGGAAAACCTACTCTTGCATTCAAGTGAAAGAATTCAGACTGCTAATGTTACACTGGCTATTTCCTGAAAAATAATCAGAGGATAAAGCCATCATGTGCTTGAAATAGACAACTGCAGAAGAAATTTACACATCTCAGAAACATGATTGAGACACATAAACAAGGCTAAGGCGTCAGCCACTAGTAGAAACTTTAAATTCCTTGCTGAACAGATGAGAAACTTTGACTACATGCAACACAGAACTTGGCCAAGAGTAAAACAAAATTCTTGTCACTGCCAAGACCACAGAAATGAGGAGTACAATCTGAGTTCATTGTCATTTCTAGCTGAATTAAGAAAACTCAGTTTGCAACTGTGATCATGTTGTAATTTGAATTTTGCTAGTCTGAGAGATGAGGAGTTGCTATGGCAACTCTTGATAAGCAGCTTGCAATTCTAAGCTCTCCCTAGCTTTATTTCTGGCCAATGGCACTCCTGAAAATAACCATATTTGTGTGAGGAGAAGAACCCATGCGACCAGTTTCCTGTTGGCAGAGCTCTATGTTTGGAGATTAAGCACATGGCACTGGAAGGATGCAAAGGATGGAGTGGTGTTTGGAACCTCAAAGATAGCAGAGAAGTATGCCGGCAAGTCTATGACATGGTGAAACGGAGGAAGAGATGTGCTGGAGCAGGGGAGTGGCTTTGTGAACACGGAACAAGAAACTTACCCTTAAAGGAATCACTAGCACTGAGGAGGTAAAAAACCACACTGAATTACAAACTCCACATTTCCACAATGAAAAGAACCGCTAGAGGTTTCTCCCTCCCAAGGGGAAGGAAGTAACAGCTTGGCCCAGTTACGCAAGAATATGGGATTAATCTCTGTATGTTTCTGGTGTTGGAGGTTTTATGTTGTGTGAATTAAATGTGTTTTGTTGTTCTTCCACAAATTGAGCCAGTCTTTGTTTTTCCCTGTGACTTCATAAGTTTGAATCGTCCTTGGCTTTTTAAAAAATTTAGCTCATTAGCACATTAACCACAATCATTTAGTTGGTGTCAGTCCCAGACCTGATCAACTGGTGACAAATCAAAACCTTTATTTAATAACTTTAATACAACAAAACTTACTATTTTAAACAGTGATATTTGGCAGAAAGCGCTTGGCTTAGAAAGAACATTTAAGAAGTTCAGTATCAATACTAAAACTCTGAAAAATAAAATCATTCCTCACACAAGCCTGCTTTGCTCCACCTGCTGCTTTCTCACCTTGTCCACAAGCCTCAAAAATCATCAGCAACTACTACACAGGCAACTGACAATATTTCATTGACAATACATAGGAAGAGAATGGAGAGACATCCCTGCTGAACACAAGAGTACCAGCACAGCTCTTGAACAAATCTATCATGCAACTAAAACACCTACACCTCTTTATCAGTTAGTTTTAAGTAAAGTTCCTGAATTACTCTGCAGAGACATCCATATCACAGAAAAATCTGCAGGGAATTTGGGCCATCTATAAAGACTAGCCAAGTTCAATGCCTATTCTAGAGAAAAGGAACTATGCATTCCAACAGCAGAAGACTATGTTTTCTTTAGTTTTCTAATAGCCTTGATCTACACAAAACATGTAAATCAATTTCTGATGAGACCTCAGTTTTTATTGGCCGTGTTTGTTATTGATTACTACTTATGGGATGTCTTCCTACAGGAAAATACATACAGAGGAAAAGAAACCTAAGACACAGAATACCCTATTACAAGTTTTGGGTCTATTGAATTGGGCAAGACATTCCAGCAAAGATTTAATACTTTTTTGCTGAACACATTTAGTGTTTGCTGAACACTAACTAAGTGAACATTCACATATCTATACCTGCACAGTGGAGCCAGAAAATGCCAAAGTAGGGTAAAGACAGCGGAAGTATGAGACTCAGCCATGTTGTCTCAGATTTGTGAGAGGCGAACCAAGATCACAGTAACAACTAACTCCTACAGAATACAGAAAACACAGCTAAAATCAGTGGACTGTCATCGGTCAAGAGGTCAGTAAACGTGGAGTAAAGACTCACAAGGCTTCATCTTTTGACCTACATATGGCTGTGAGAGAAAGTTAACATAACTGCAGCACAAAGCTGCAGAATCATGGTGTGTGAACAATTGTTTCAAGACCAGAACTGAAGGGCCAACCCTGAGCAAACACTTCCATTTCAGCAGATGCACCTTGGCAGTAACCAAACTGCTAACTTAGCGTTAATGTATTTAGCATTTTGGTTAAATGATAAATACAACTACAGAGCAGCGACAACACTTGCATGACTGCCATCAGAAAAGCTACTCACCTGTCAAACAGCTTCTATGATCAAGAACACAGCCACCCAGTTCAAATACAGTAAGCAAACATGGGAAGGAACAGGCTGCTCAAATTAAAAAGCTAGAAGATGACAGATCACTACCAGTGAGCTGAGACCAGCAGTAAAGAATCACAACATTGAAAATCCCCACCACCTGAAAAACTGAATTATGGAAGCAACCACCCTACAGACAGGTATTCCTGTAACCCTCACCCTATGAGCAGTGTCTTTTAAATGCCAATATAAGGATCTTATGGGCCATAAAAGACTAGAAGAACTTATTCTAGGGTTGCTCCTATAGTTAACCCCTATCAAATGAGCCAGACACCAATACCTGTCAAAGCCAGGATGCAAGTACACATGGGCCAAAGACCATTGCATTTACAGGGCACCTGCCCAAAATGGATCAAGTCAAAATGGAAGATGGTCATCAACCATGAACAAGGTTTTGAAAAGAAATATGATCATCACCTGGATTAAATGGTGTTAAGAGACTGTATCTATAATACCCTAACATCGCAGAGTTTTGCATGTCTTTTTGAGCTGAGGAACAGAGCATCCTGTTACCCCAGCAACAGAGTTTTGAAAAGTCCACCCTGTAATAAATGCCAAGTCATTAAAAAAGAAATGGCATTAATAAGGACAAAATCAATAAAGCAAAAGTACAGTGCTGGGTGCTTGACTCAGGTCAGAGGCACATCAATGGTTCTTTGTTGGCTCTTTATATAGTTACCATTGTCTTAGGTTCATACATAGTCATTAGTTTCCTAAAATAATTAGCATGCATGGTGTAACTTCTATATAGGATCATTTAGGATCCTCTGGTGGTCATTGGTGGTCTTTATCTCTCTGTCCTTTGGTTGGATACTGTCAAGTATCTTCCCATCCTCAGTTCGCTGATTTACATCTTTGAGGTAGAGCGTTCTGTAGCCTCCTACATTTCTCTGATTGATGGGTGTCTAGTTCCTCCTTAGAAGTCAAAGGTTATCAAAGCCATATCCTTAGCCTCCTACACTTCCCCAATTTACGGGTGCCTGGTTTCTTCTTAGAAGTCAAAAGTTATCCTATATCCAGTTGTGGTGAAAAGCCAATTTTGCAGATACTGCTGCTCATTACTTTTTACACCCCCTTACTGCAAAGACACTAGTTTTCAGCTACAAATCCCACACACACATTCTCACCTACCATGGAGGTGAGAGACGTGTCTTGTTTTGAACCAAGAGTTCTAAGAATTGAGGAAAAGCATCCTGTTGTGCCCACCTCCCCCCTAACAAAACCAGACTCAGTGCATGAGCTTGAGACCCCTTCAGACGGTACCAGGCACGCCCGCCATCGACTGGACAACAGAGGCCAACATCAGGGGTGTAAGGTGATTTCTCAGATGCTGTTGACTGGACTTTGGAACACAAAATGCTGGCAAACACAGCTTAATCACAACTTAACCACAAACCATCACCATGGAAACATGCCACGGGTGCAGAAAACCACAAATGGAAAGCATCAGCAAAAAGGATTAATAAAGGCGGGGGCTTGGCCCCCATATGCTGAGAGAGAAACTTCTCCCTACCCTATGGACCCTTGGGATGCTGCTGGGGTGGTACTTTCCCTTCTTTCTTTCTCCCTCCCTCTCTTTTTCTCACTCTTTACCTGTCTCTACCCTCCCCTCTTTCTGTCTCTCATGCTCTATATACTTTCTTACTTCTTTCTCGCCCCCCAGCCCTTACCCTTCTGAGTGTAATGTGTGTGACTGTAATAAAAGCTACCCTATGTGTCTGACACCATTTGTGTCTTAATTCTGGGACTGAGAATACTGTACCTCTCATGATTGGAACTTTTCCAGATTGTGACAAATGGGAACCGAAAAAGTTCAAAGACAATTTTGAAACAAAAAACCCCCTCAATAGAACGATAAAAGAAGCACTTCATTTTTCAACAAGAAAAAACAAACTGGAGTGAAAACAGCAATAGTCAAGACCTGTGTGACACTGCCCAAAGTCACCCTTGTCAACATCACCACCTCTACCAATGCAGCCTTTTCATCAGATGCTGTAAGGAGCCCAAAATGCATCCAGCTGAAGTACTGACCCTCAGCTGTGTCCATGCAAATTCATGGAATGCCTTCTCACCAGCATGGGAATCAGCAGGTTGTAGGGAACAGGAAATGCACTCCCTTCTCCCACAGAAGGAGTTACAAGGTGGAAAGAGGTATGTACATCACAAAGAGAGAGACTAGAACTTTCTGAGGTAAAAGCAAAGAGCTTAGAAACAGTGAGTGCTTCCAGAAACCACAGATGCTTAACACTTTCCAAGTGTGGCATTGTTTGATGTATTACTAATTTACCTTCTGAACACAGTTGAGTGACTGCCACTTAATTACATTAGCTTAATAAACTGATGAACACCACATTTCGTTACTACAGCTTAACATAATTGTGCATTCCTGTATTTGTGCAATTTTTTAATTGCAAACTGTACACTCTAGTGCTTGGGTTATTTAAATATAATAAAGCAAAGTAACGTTTGCACAGTCGTGGTCTCTATGCTCAGCTAGGTAACACCGCTATACGTGTGCTCTTGCTAACAGACTGACCTCAAGCAAGATTAGTGGAAGTAAAGAATAATTCACCTGGAGAGTAGTGACATCAATAACCCCAAAATACCAAGAACAAGTAATCAGGAACAAAAGATGAAAGGAATTATGACAAATAAAGAATATGCGATGCGGTGACCCAAGAACATGGGAACTAGGAGCCCAGTAACATAAATCCAGCAAATCAAAGGCAACTCTGTGCAAGATACTTTGATCACCCTGCAGAAACAGCAGTCACCTAGATCTCACCACTTTTCAAAAGTATTGAAGTTTACTTCATTCAGCTCCAATGAGGAGGATGCTAGCATTGCACGCTGACTGGAATTGTGGTCAGCAAAACCTCCTATTAACAAGTGTGACAGCCAACACAGGCTATCACAGTAGGTCAACAAGAGCTCAACTACTCTGCTATAACTGCAGCAGAGTTTGTGGTAGGCTGACCTCAAGCAGCAGCCAAGCAAGCATCCATTCAGCCAAGCAAGCATGCATTCAGCCACTCCCTCAACCCAGAGGACAAAACTGGAAGAACAAGATATAAGAAACCGCAAGAGTCAAGATACAGAGTTTAAGAGGTGAAAGAAATGGTAGGTGGTGGGTGGAAACAAGCAAGAGAAAGGAAATCACTCAGCACTTGTCATAAGCAGACCAATGCCCAGCTACACTCTGACTAGCAGCCAAGTTGGAAGCTGAACGCCCTTTCTTCTTCCACTGCTGCTTTTTAAGAAGCAAGTTATGTGCACAAACAGTACTTTTACAGAACTGTAAGCCCAAAACCTGATGCACAAACCTTTGCTGTAAGTTCATTTGCTTTCACAAGCAAATCTGGGGCATTAATAGCACCATTTATGTGCAACATACTGAGATTCTTTAAGATTGCCTGTAATAAATACACAAACTATAGGACAGCTATTAGCTCCTACAAACTGAACAACTGCAAACACAAGCTTAACATACCAGATAAAGAATCAGCATAGCTGAGACAGCAAATGTTACCAAAAGGCATCCTTCTGAGGGGAAGAGGGAACAACCCTGTGAGTTGGATCTGAGCTTTTGACTCTAAAATTAGGTATGTTACCAGGGTTCTGGTCTCCGTATGGAGGCGTAGGTTTGACTCCCACTTCTGACACCAATGAAAAATGTCCCAATCTGATAGCAGGGACGGTTCTTGAACGATCCCCAAGGGTGAGGTTAAGACACAAACGAGGTCAGATGCCGTATAAGCTTATGTACTTTATTTTCTATAACCACTGATAAGAGCGATAGGACAGAAAAGAAAAGAGAGAAAGAGCCAGGGTCCCTAAGCAG
>JAOXOE010026421.1:0-21808 GCA_028565055.1 Phoeniculus purpureus
GTGATCCTGCTGTGGCAGGGGGATTGGACTGGATGATCTTTCGGGGTCCCTTTCAATCCCTAATGATTCTATGATTCTATTCTATGATCAGAAGGAACTTCTTCGCAGTGAGGGTAACAGAGCACTGGAACAGGCTGCCCAGGGTGGTTGTGGAGTCTCCTTCTCTGGAGGCATTTAAAACCTGCCTGGATGTGTTCCTGTGCGACTTGGTCTAGGTGATCCTGCTGTGGCAGTGGGACTAGGTGATATTATATTAATCTATTTGCATCTTATGCAAAAGCATGTTGCAGGATAGGCTACAATTAAAGGCCACACAGACTTCAAAGTGATGGCAAAACAAAATCCTTTTATTTTTTTTAAGTGCTGCTTCTTAATTTATTATAACCCACCTCTCTTCTTCTTTTATATACTTTATTAATCAGTACAAGATACACTTAGCTTAACAGTATTGGTTACAATAACTTTACCTAATTCTTACTCTTAAGACTTGTTGGTTACTTGGTATCTACAGAAAGGCAGAAAAGTCTAAAAGAAAGAAAACAAAAGCAAATATCAAAATAATGCATTCCTGAGTCTACAGCTTTCCATGGTTAGCTCTGTCCAAGGACAGAGTCTGTGAGCCTGCTTTTAAGAAGATCAGAAAGCTGTACAGGCTGCTTTCCCACATCTCCCCCCATTTAGTGTTTTTTTGGGGTTTTTTTCAAGCCAAAAGACTTATTGTTGCATGCACTGTAAGACAAAAACATCTTGTGTAAACGAAATTTCTAGCTTACTTGTTCTACTATATTTAATACAAAATACAGAACTATCACTATATTATATAATATAGTTATTATAAAAAAGAAACACAGCATGCTGTGATGGTGTATTTGCTGCACTGCTCGTACATCAAATAGCCAGAAGTATGCTTCTGGCTATTTGATCTATGAGCAATGCAGTCTCTGGTGTGTATTAACTCTCAGGGAAGCACAACGGTCAATTCCTCTGGTTCTTGTCAGGACGTGTCACTGCTGGGCGGACACTTCCAGCTGGCACCCATCGTGTTCCCAAATCTGTCAAAACACAAGCATAACCTCTTCCCCGAGGGAGTAAACCATACGGACCTTCCCACTGTGGATCTTGTGCTAAAACTTTAGCTTGCTGAGGTGTTGTAGCAAGATCTCGACTGCAATGATGCAAAATGAGAAAAACATCTCAGGAGTATCTGCATCTGTGAGAGAAAAAAAGTTAAGCAGATACAGTGCCTTATTTAATCTGTTTTGTGGGGGCTCACTTATGATCCCCTTTTTCTGTTTTTCAAGCATTTCTTTAAGGGTTCGGTGAGCACATTCTACAATAGCTTGATGTGGTGAATGGGGCATTCCTATGATATGATTAATACCCCATCACTGAAAGAATTGTTGTGTCTTAAGAGCTGTGTAACGAGGTCCTTTATCTGTTTTGATAGTTTTTGGAATTACTAAAGCTGCAGAAGCAGTGAGCCAATGCTTAAGAATATCATGGTCTTTTTCTCCTGTGTGACACATTAGCATAGGTCATGAACCCACCAGCATCTGGGTCCAATAAATCTCAGGCGGACCTTCTGAGCTGAAAACTTTATTTCGCTCTTCCTTGCCTTCTGTTGGAGAAATCACACATGCTTGAAAAGGAATTAATTTAGCAATGCAACTGCCACGAGGTATGTAAACAGGTGGAGAGGATGTATAAACCTATGCATGTAATTGTCCCACAAAATCAGAGTCAATAACTTCTAGCCATACAAAAAGACCCTGTATGGTAGCACTTTAATGACCCACCATCCAGGCTTTCAGGCCACTACCAATAGGTCCGAAAGCTTGTAAAGGGACCTTGTGAACAGCTTTATCTGTTATTGTAACTGGGGAGGCTGTGGTGACATCCAGGTCAGCACTCCCATCTGCCATGGGCTGAAGGGTGCAGAGGAGGTCTGCGCAGGGGGATTTACTGTCATCACACGCCCCTGCTCGCGATGCACTCCAAGTTTCCCTGGTTTCTAGGGAACAGAGTCTTGCCGTCAACATCAAGTCTAGACCAGCATTGGTTGATATCAGTCTAGACCGTTACGGCATCTGGGGCGTATGCCTGGAAGTTGACAGGCAGCCCCTTCTCTCTTCTTCCGTTGCTGCGGAGAGGCTTTTTATGATGATTGCTCTGGCTACAATTAAAGCGCTTGTTGAGATGCACAGCTGCTGCAACCTCTGAAGCAACTGCAGAAGCGACACTAACAGACAGCCACATTTTGTACATTTTGTGTAAGAAAGCTCATCTTGTTACATGCCTCAAATCATTTCAACCACTGTAGTATTATGCAAAGGCAACAAAACCTTCTTACAACCTATACTGGTGTTTTCAAATGCTAAGGAACGTAAAAGCATCTCTCGGGCATCTGGATTCTGCTCTTGTTTATCTATAGCACTTCTTAAGCGGTCTACAAATTGTATAAAAGTTTTGGAGGCATCCTGTTTAATACTTGTAAAGGATTGCAAGGGGGTTTTTTTCACATCAGGGACCATATTTAAGGCTTGCAGGGGGAGGCCTTTACCTTGGCGCCGAACTTCCCTGTGCCAGGCTGCTTGGTCAACAGGATCAGTATGCCAACCCAAGCCCATTAAATGATCAAGCTTGATGCCATGCTTGGCAGGCATGACGCCAACTAGCATCAAAGCATGCAATTTGCATAGGAGTTAAAACAGTCCAATTACCTAAGTGATATCGTAAGGCATCAGGACTTCTGCAAATATACTTTTTAAAAGATTTCGTGTGGAAGGGGCAAAAGGACCATGATCGGCACAAGTTTTTCTGAGATCTCATGAAAAGGCCCATGAAATTGGCTCATGCTGAGGGTTACTCTGTGCGTTGCGAAGAACAGGGAAGATGTCAATTGATTCTCCATCTAATTCAGCTTGCTCACGTATTTTTGCCCATGAATTCACAGGATTCCACACAGACACAATGGAATCTGAAAACAGCATCTCGGGCTCTAACACATCAAAAGGGGAAGGTGGGAACAAAACAGGAGTAGTGGGCCCCGAAACATCAAACACAAGACTATTACTTTCTAATGGTGGTGCTGGTGGTTGAGGCATTTCACAAGTAGAGGGGATAGCCCCTGTTGCTGCAACAACAGCTTTACGGTAGATCTTTAGCCTTTCAAGCACATCTCTAATCAAGTGCCAAATTTCAAGCAGAGATAGAGCCATTTCAGCCCTGCGTGTAGCCACATTCATCGGACCCTTCCTCCCTTCTCCGATGTATGTAACTCCAAAACATTATCAGCCGTACAGGCAATCAAGTAGCATGCAAATTTTTCATAAGAAATCTTTTGCGATCTAAGGACAGAGACTAAAACATCTAAGGCAGCGCTTTCTTCTTTGGTCATACACTTACTCATTATTAATAAATCCTCAGTTGCTCACCTCAAATCCAAGGTGTTGTCTGTTAATTTTGATGTGAGATAGCAGCTCTCCAGTCTGCTGCAAATTTCTTTAGTTGACTGGGATTGCCCCAAGCCCGCTTTGTGGTCTGCAGTACTGTAGGCTAGGCCCTTACCATGTCATTAGATGTTTGCAAGATCAGGTCGGGGGTCACCATTTGTTGCAGGATAGGCTACAATTTGTAGCATATAAACTCTGCATGGACTTCAAAGTGATGGCAAAACGAAATCCTTCTATTTTATAGAGTCGGAGAATCATAGAATCATTATATATACTCTGACCCTTTGGTCATCAGTCACTGGAATGGTAACTAAAAAATGTACTTCCAGCTGGAGGGATACTTTTGCATTCACATCTTATTTTCCTTTGTTAGAGAAGCTGTAGTGGGTTCAAGACCACAATTAAAGATAAGGGAAAAGAAAACAAAGCAGTTAGGTCTCAATGAGATCTCGGATAAATTTGCCAGACAATGGATAGCTTAGGGAAACTGGAAAAGGGTTTATTAACTCTATAAGAGTACACAGAAAAGAAGAAAAGGTTAAGCAAGTTAGTGCACACCAACTAGAAACTGTGTCACAAATGCCATCACATATTCTGAGAAAAATGCAATGGTCATATTGGTCCTTGGGTCTTTTTCTCACATCAGAGATCTACAGGAAAAGAGCATGTCAGTCACCACTCTCTCTATTATTCATGCATTACACCTGTCTGTGGTACAGCGGCACCCAGGCTGTTTGCAGACTGGTGAATTCTTCAATTCTTCAGCGTAGCTTCTCCAGCTCAATGCTCTTGGGACAGCCTGATTCCTCAGTGCCTGAACTGTGTCCCTCGGTGCAGGAGACATGCTTTCAAACAAAGAACCCAGACTGTCCTTCTTGCCCAATACTTAAGGATTCTCAAGTCATTCTGCTTTCTTCAGCTGAGCATGGAGGAATCCTCCCCAATACCAATCACCCCCCCCCAGTCCTTCTCAGCGGCAGAAATGACCAAGTCTCGCTTCCTGCTGATCAGAGTTCTCTAAAATGGCAGCAGCTGCATGGCAGCTCTTCAGTCACTTGTCCTCAAGCCTGTAGCTGTTGGAGGTTGTTGTGGCCCAAGTGCAGGATCCAGCATTCGGCCTTATTGAAATTTGTCTAACTTTGGTAATTTGTAGGATGTTTCCCCTTGAGACCATAAAGTTGTGTTTTGTGAGAAGGCTATTGCAGATAAAATCTTTTAGGATTTTGCATTGTTTATTGTGCTTCTTTCTGTGAAAGCTAGAAACCTGTAACCCAGCCAAAGAATACTCAATCTTAAATATTGACAGAGAAAAATTTCCATAAACATGGTCCCCTAAAGAGTGCCACCAAAGCCAAGTGTTCTCACTGTTATGTATTATCAGACAATAAAAAAGACAACAATGCCCAAGGGGGAAAGAAAAATCCATTTTTAAACAACATTTATTTGGAGAAGACGTTTATGCTTATATATGGCTGAAATGAGGGTACTAATCCATGACTGAGACTACTTGATATTACCATAGGATAGCTAAATCCTATGAATGTTACAATAATATGCACAAACATTTTAATTATTTTGAACTTAGAGCAATAAAGTACGTTAGAAATTCTTCCTCTGACAAGCTGGGTGATGCTTCATTTTAGTGGGCTAGAATACAACTTTAGGGCTGGGTTTATTCTTTACATTTGTCAGCTCATTATTTTTAGCAATGACTTACCATGCAGTAGAAGAAATAATTTCAATGAAATTTTCAATACCATAATTCAAGGGTCATCTTGCTTCTCACAATTCCACTTAGCACAAGAGTATTTAAATGGTTTGGATGTGAATTAAATAATAAACAAAATATGACAATGTTTTATTTTGCTATGGTTATCCAGAAAATGTGGATAACCAGACAAAATCCAGACATTGCAATAGCAGCAGTTGGTTGGTTCATTCTGTCTTAAGGGTACTCAGAAAATGTGAAGCCATTTTTCAATGTTCAGTTTTGCAGGTAATCCTCCAAAGCACTACTGTTGTTCTTGCTCAATGGGAGCCAAGGCTTTTTATTCCTCTATCTATCTATCATCTTTCTTTTTATAGAAGATCTGATTGGATATATCAGTACATCTATCCGAGTAAAAATGTCATGATTTCTCTCTTCACTTTTGGGACGAGAGTTATCTTTTTCTACTCTGAGCACTCATTTGGCCTCAAAGTGGCTCACATGGTTTTCAATAATAGTTTGGCAGCTATACTGGCAAAATTCCAGCATTGTGGGGTTCATATTTATCCCTACAAGGACATTTTGGCCTTCTTCAAGTCACAACTATTCCTAGCCTATTGCACTAAGTGTAGAACTAC
This sequence comes from Phoeniculus purpureus, assembly GCA_028565055.1. NCBI lineage: Eukaryota > Metazoa > Chordata > Aves > Bucerotiformes > Phoeniculidae > Phoeniculus > Phoeniculus purpureus. The sequence goes on from JAOXOE010026421.1 coordinate 5,799, forward strand.
ACACCATTTTCAGACAGATAAGCGATTCTCAATTTCACTCTTTTAACAGAACCACAGAATTTTTCCCTGACATACATATATATGATAAGGATCAAACATCTCTAAATCTGTATTGTATTGTATTTTATATAGTGTAAAAGCTATATCCATACATTCCAGAAGGTGTTATGGTCAGTCAAAGATAAGATGACTTGGCAGATTCAGAGGGAACAGATCAGATAGTTTTCCAGTCCAGATGTATGAAATACAGTAAAAAAGGACATTGAAATATCTTACTAGGAAAACTAAACATAACTTGACCAAATTCAAATAGAATATGCACTCAAAGAAAAACAGTCAATAGCAAATATGTAAATTATAATATAATGTTTTGCTTGGCAAGTTGTCTTCTCACACTTTCAAGCCAATTTTTAAGCATTTCCCTGACCTCTGACGGCTGCCTCAGTGTCCCAGAGTGCTTTGCTTAGCAGAAAATACGGAGAAAGGAAGAAAGTCGGTTCAGCTCCACAGGTGCTCCCATACTGCGATTAGATGTCAATTTCTTATAGCTTCATTTACCTCATGTCCATACAATCTGTCTCTTCTCACGCGGTCATCTGTGTCTGATGCTTCCACCTTCTCATCATTTAAGTCTAAAGATGTTTCTTCCATCTGATCTCAAACTTACCTAAAAGAAGCATGAAACAAATTAATGCAAATCAACAAAATAGTGAAAATTTGCCAAGCATCAACACATGTGTTGATGGCATCAACAATGGCATCTTTAAACACTTATTGCTGTATCTCTGTCTTTTTTCCCTCCATGCTGCTCACCATCATTTTTGCTGTTAATAATCTTTAGTAATGCCAGGATGAGAGGGCAGGGCCTGAAGCTGCACCAGGAGAGGGTTAGGTTGGATATTAGGATGCAATTCCTCACAGAAAAGGTGATCAGACACTGGAATGAACTACCCAGGACAGTGGTGGAATCACCATCCTTGGACGTGTTTCAGGACAGACTGGATGTGGCACTTCGTGGCATAGTCTAGCTGATCATGGTGGTGGTGTTAGGTCATAGGCTGGACTCGATGATCTCAGAGGTCTTTCCCAGCCTCAGTAATTCTGTACTTCTGTAATATAGTCACCCTTCACTATTTCTTGGAGTTCCACATACGCTCATAGCATTTTGTAAGTAACAGCAATAGTGAAGAAGAGCTACAGATATTAACTTCATATATTGTTGTGCTAATTTTTATGTGAGATGTAAGTAATGTAAAAGAACTCTGTGATGTTAAGGGTGTTGCACTTCCACCCTTAGAAGCTATTTCATTAATTTAAATTACAGATTAAATTACAAGTGTATAACAAACTGTCATGCTACATTTGTCCTCTGTTTGTTTGATACAGCATTATAGTGCTAAAGTCTCAGAAGCACAGCCATACTTGAACTTCCCTGGGAGCTGTAGATTGTATTTACCATTTATGCGACTGCTTTTGGAGCTTATAATGCTATGATCCCTCTCCAGTTTCTCACTCATGCATACATCCTGCTCCTCCAGAGCTGTCTGAGACAACTCGAGTCTACCAGCAGCCAATCCACCCTAGTTTTTGACCTTGAATACACACACAGAGTCCAGTGGGCTATGGTCCTGGAGAACTCCAGACCCTATGGTCTTTCTGGCAGTTGGTTATGAGTTCTCTGGTCCTCTGATAGCCAGCTCTACCATGGACTCATTCTTAGACACTTGCAGCTCCCTGGCTCTGAGGCAGGTATCCCACTACTGTACCTTGATCCCTCCTAGTGCTCACACACTCATTCTCATACCTGCAGTTGCTCCAGTTGCTGGTGGTCAGACCAGCAAACTACATCTAGCTGTCCCTTTTTGTCACCTTCTCTCTATTTTTCCACAGTTGTTCCTCCCCAGGTGACCTAGATTCTTCCCTTTCCCACCTTTGGTTTGGGGATATTAGGAAGAATTTCTTTACTGAAAGAGTTGTCAGGCATTGGAACAGCCTGACGAGGGAGTGGGTTGAGTCACCATCCCTGAATGTGTTGAAGAGAAGGGTAGATGTTGCGTTAGAGGACACGGTTTAATGGTGATGATAAAACTTGGAAAAAATTGCACTTGATGATCTTGAAGGTCTTTTCAAGGTCTCCTTAAGCCCAGTGCTATTTCTTCCCCTACATCCCACAATACATTTAATTCCTCTAGTCAGTGATACCCCTAGTCTGAAAGGTGAGTAGGTAATGTTAAATCATCTTGGTGGCTTGGATTGTGAATAAGTGACTAGAATGTATTTGTGTTTTCCTCTTAATTATAATTACACATATACTTGTTTTGCTTTTTTTTTCAGGAGCATCCCAGACCAGAGTATGAAACCAAACTACTGCAGAAAAAGCTGAAAAATAAAAACATCACAACAGAAAATTCAGATAAAGTAAGATTCTATTTATTCTTTTCCTTTATTTTGCATTTTGCTGTACTGTGATTACCCTTGTCTCTCTCTAACAGATACTTTGTAGGAGGCAATTTTTGGTGCACTTCATCAGCCTTCTAAGCTGCTAGCTAGAGCTCTGGTGTTCTGCAGCTCTGCAGTGCCATTGAAAGGCATCGAGGTCGTGACTTTGCTAGTTCCGCAGAATAAAGCAATTTGTATAGTGATACACTTGACAGGTGGTTCAAGATCTAATCTGTAGAGTGATGAATGATCAGTAATATATTCACCACAGCAATTTGAATAACAATGACCTAGAGTTTCAGTACTTTGTGGATGGTAAAGAAAACAGCTTTTATTATAAATCTTTCATTAACATGGGTAACGTTGGCATCTTTAGTCACGTTGTGAAGTCGTGTTAGCAGTTCCGGTATAAATGGAAATATAATAAGCGGATTATTATTTTTAGATTTATAGCTATTTCAAACCTAGGAACAGACACTTTTTTTTTTCCCCACCTCTCTCTTGTAAAATACTGATTGAGGTCTATTTCCTAAGCACTCACTGCAGACTTTGCCAATTGGCTTTGGTTAACTGTTGATTATTCCTTGCATGACATACGTGCCAGCAAAGCCAAAGTATTCCCAAGCCATATCTAGTTTCCAGGTAGAAGGAAACAGTTTAATTTGTTTAAACATTGAAAACAAATATCTGAAGGGAGGAGTACTCCACAAGACAGATTTGGTCTAAAAATCTAGCCTTGAAGCTTATGAAAGAACTTAACTCCCTTTTTCCTTCTGATCACCGACAAGACTGTGGAGTTTTTCATGTGAATTTTCGTATCAGAGGCTGTCTATCCTGTCACCTGTTGGGCCCGAACAAACTTCACAGTGGACAACTGAAATATTGTCAATTACTTTGATGGGCTTTGGATCTTGCCCAGTATGAGAAGGGACTCTCATATCGCAGTATGGGGAGGTCTTCACTTAGACATTAAACAGTTCTCTATGCCTTCCAAGTGAGGGATCAAAGACTGTAAAAGATGGATAAAGCAGCTGTTGCTGTTCAGCTTTTTCTTACTCAAAGTAAGTAAACTCTGGAAATAAGTCAGCAATCGACAATGTAGAGTATTAGACTTTGTAGTCATAAGCATTACCTTGCTTAAATGAGTCATGGAAATAAAATTAAATTTATTAAAACTTAGTTATTAATTAATTTCAGAGAAAAGAAAACTATGAAAAGTGCTAATAGGTAGAAAATAAGGAACGATGCAAAAGATCCAACACTACAAAAATGGAAACAACTCCTTTCAGGCATCAAGAAGGGATTTTTTTTTTCTCCAATTACATTTAGTGCCAGTGTGGATGGAAAACTACCACTCGAGAATGCACGCACATTTTCTCCACTGTTTTCATTGAAGAAAACAAAATTCTGTTTTGAAAATTTGTGTAGGCATCTAAAACTGCAGAAGTCCCAGTTTTTAGTGACATATAATTCTGAAGTCATTTCCCAGATTCATCTCAACTTCTTTTCTAAACTTCATCACAAATTAAAGTACTTTGGCACAGTATTCAAAGGGATTAAATAGTTATTAATTTTTTTATTTGGGTTGATTAAGGTAAATTTCTAACAAATACATTCATCCTGCAACTTACTAACCATCATCTCTCCCCAAATTATTGAAATACCTTCCATAATTCTGAACAGTTTTCCATCAATCAACATTTTACTTACTGATTCTGTTACAAACACTATTTTTATTTCCCTCAAATTCTTTCTAGCAGTCTGGGTTTGGAATGTGTGCTACTCAATGGTTTCTATCTCAATGTCTTACGATGTTTGAGATCTCCTCAAGAGGGACAATACATTAATTGAACTGTTATGGTACTTTTCAACAGTTTCATTAAACTTTCCATTTTGCTTTGAAAGTTCCTGAGAAATTAGACATCAAAAGTTATGAGTATTTAAGACTGCAGTTGTTCTTCTGCCTAATCTTTAGAGGTTTTAATCTTATTTCCTTCAGATGTCTGTATGTTAGGCTTCTTGTAAGTCCATCAGCTCAGGAGCTTTTGCATGCCAGGTTACTTTTGAGGCACAGGTTTCTGTGGGGTCTCTGGCTTAGTACTTCTGTCTTGTTGAGTGGAAGCCAGGGAGCAGGACTTTATTATGTTAATAGTGCACATAATAGAGTCTGGACAAGCATCAAAGTAGAGGTCTCTCTGTAGTTATAGATTTGGTCCTCCTAATTTCTTGGGTTTTTGTGAAAGAACAGATGCCTGTGAGGTCTTGGGCTTGTTGTGTCTTAGCTGACGGTCTAATGGCATAGCATTAGTGTCTATAAAGCTTTTGCCTGAATATTTATAGTTAACTAGTGTAGTTTAAAGGCATATCTTTTGGGTGTAGCTGGTCAACAACTGTAGTGTGCTGTGTCAATATCAAAGGAAAAGCTCTGGCACAAATGTGCAAAACTTCTCATTACTTATCTAATATGAAGTCACGAGTCTCCATTTCAGCAGCTGTGGGTTGTTGGGATAGAAATGATGCCAAAGCTGCAGCTATTGTGAGAATACAGATTTAGAGCTCACTTAAAGGCATATATTTCTATAAAATTACTGGCTCGCTTCCAGTATGTTAATTCCTCTGTTCCGGTGAGGATGTGACTAGTTTTATGGCAAGAAACTGAGCTTTTATGTGGAGAGCTCTGTGTACAGTGCAATTTTTGTTCTTGCCTTAGTCCGCTAGGGAGCCCACTTGAAGAAATTTGGGTCGTTTTTGCAAAGAAGGCATAGGCATTTGGTTATGGGCTCCTTTGTTGATTGCAGAGGAAAATCGACACCACTTACTCTCTTAAATAATAAACTTGAGAATACCTGTTAGAAGGAAACCTACTTCAGTAAAGAGTTCACCCCATCTGCTGTTGAAATCATTAACTTTAATGAGTGTGGAAGATGCTAAGCACCTGTCAGGATAAGCAAACATATGAGTCATTCTACCCGGGCAACAAATTCCAAATCAGCTTGATGAAGCTGGCAATAGAAAGTATTACAGATCTAATGCATTACTTGCCCAATGGGATTACAGAATATAGCTTTCATACAAAGGCTACTTTGAGTATTTGTGTTCCTATAACAAGCAAAGAACAAAATTTGAGCCTGCATCACTCTGTGTGGTTCAGGCTGTTTTAATAAATATTTTATTGTTTATTTTGTGAGTGGAAAAGAAACTGTGAGGTCTCAGAGGACTTCACAAAAGATTACACCCTAAGGTGCTATTATTTCAGAAGAGAATTCATTTAAAGCTGAAGGAGTTGAAGCATTTACAAGAAATGCCTCAGGTTAGGTAGCAAATGCGTAAACAGACAGCTTTTATGAATTGTGCCATTCATTTAAAAAGACTTACTAGATCTAAGGGACTGATTCTGGAAACCTGCAGTGATCTGGCTTATAATGAGTAGCATGATTGGATCCTTTGTGGTCACATAAGCATAAGCTTGCAACGTAGGGCTTCTGGGTTCATGTACATTAATAAGCTGCTTTGTCCTTGCGGTAGTGACAACGGCTCATGTATGCATGCACGAGTGCTTCTGTCTGATAACACATTCATGCATACACAACTGATGCAACTTTTGCAGTAGTTCATATTATCTTGTATCCACATTGAAGATGTGGATAGAAATATTGAACAAACAGGGCAAAGTTACTCTATCTGCAGAATGTTGACTAAAAAAGGTGTTGGGTGCGTGTAATCTTCGAGTAAGTTCTTCCTCTGTCTGTGCAAGAGTAATTTTCTCAATGGAAATACACACAGGTCAGGAAATGAAAATTGGTCTTGTGCCTGAAAACGTGCAGATGGGGATAGAACCAACTCTCTCTGCAGCTGATGGAAAGAAAGGCTTCCAGTCCTCTCTGGGAGAGATGGATTAGGCCTGCACTCCTCTTTATTAAATGTCCAGCTGATCTGGCAAACATGATGCAACATCAGATATATTTTCTTATCTTTCCTATTTGGCAGGAAACTAAATAAATAATTCCATATATTTCTCAAGGAAAATTTTCTCTTGGCTCATGATTTTATTTGGAGCAAAGTCTGGGAATAATAGAATCTGGCATTCTATTTTCCCATTAACTCATTTTAAATGTGAAAAGTGTCAGAATAACTTATTTAAATTGTTTATCCAGCTGGTAATTGGAACAAAATAAATAATTTCTTTTGAGACATTGTTTCAGTTAACAAATAAAGTAAATTGGTTTGAAGGGAAAGGTCTATGGCATAAGCATGATACAGATGAATATAAATCAAAATAGCACACTGCTTTTGAATGCTTTATATATTTTTTGTTTCTTTTTTTTACTGTCAGTATTACAAAACGTGGAACAGAATTGTTGCTGCCAGTCGGTTGCTAACCTAGTTTTGCATACGCAAATCTCTCCCAAGGCCTAAGAAACACTTCAGATGTTGGATCCCACACCTTTATTAAGCAAGACCTAGCTATAACTCTGTAGAAGAAACCAAGATAATTGGTCACAAATATTAATTTTGGAAAATCAGAATTGTAAAAGAAATGCAAATAACACAAAATTTCCTTAATCACTACCATTGAGAAAATAATTCTTTAGCATTTATTGGACCTTGTTACTAATGTGTTAAAAACACTGGCTTTGATGCAGTATTTCTTAAATTGGTCAGTGTCTTTCCAGCCTTTTTCCAATAACTTCAATTCCCAAGAATATGGGATAGTAAGAGCAATATGTAATAACTGATTTTAAAAAGAATCTTTAACTATCCCTTGCATCATTTACTTCTACAAATAAAAAATAGAGAATGAAGATGAATGATGATAATCTTGGAGATCTCCTTTTTGTTGTTCAAATGTTCGGTTAGATAATTAGACAAAGTCTCATTTGAAGGGTTAAAACGTTACACTTCTGATTATTTAAATGTTTATTAGAGCTCTGGGTTATCCAAATTTTATATCACAGTACTCATGAGCAGAATTTGTGTTCTCAAAAGACTATTGGCATGTTCTTTCAATGTATGGGTACTTTCAAAACAGACGAATGATGTGTACTCAAACCTCTTCCTATTGTTACCTTGCATTTGGTTATGTTTGTGTGGAGTAACGTAAAAAAATACAGCTAAAAATATCTCATTTTCTCTCTGTGTGAATAAAAGTCTGAGGCATGATTTTCTCATATCCAATAAATGAACCCAATGTCTAGTCACAGTTCTGTGCTACATTATGTAGAACTATATTCCAGCCACTGTTCATAAGGATATGGCTCTCCCAATACTCTTGGTGTAAAGAAAGGAAACTCTCAGAAACAATACTATCACAAAATAATTCAAACTGGAAAGATCTTCAGTATTTTATCTAGTCCAGGCTCTTGCCCAGGAGTGTCAGGCTATGACATCAAACCAGGTTTTTCAGGCTGTTTTCTAATGGGGCCTTGAAAACCTCTAAGGATGGAAATGGAAAGAAACACTTCTGGAACCTGCCTGACTATCCTCATGGTGTAAAAGCTTCTCCAGCCTGAACCTCTCTTCTCTCAGCTTGTGTTCATTGTCTCTCATCCTCCCACCACACACCGCTGTGAAGAGCAGGACTTGTCTTTTTGGTGATATCCTTAAGCAAGCTGAGCAAGCCTTGATCCTCAGTCCTGCTTTATGGGACAAGTACTCCAGGGCTCTGTGCTAAACTCACATAAGATGATAAATCTACTTTTTCCAAACTGGACACAGTGTTTTAGGTGCAGGCTAATGAATGCTGAGAAGCAGAGGTAATCACTTCCCTGGATCCACTGGTAAATCACTGGCTGATATGGTCCAGGGTGCTGTTGGTCTTTGCGGCCAGGGCATACATCTGGCTTGTAGTCACCTTGCTGTCTGCACAGACACCAAAGGGCCTTTTTGTTAAAGCCTATGCTACTGCAAAGATTCCTCTGTTCCAAGGGCAAGTCTTTGCCTTTGTCCTTGTTGGATTTCATGAGGTTTGTAAAGACGTGTTCTTTCAGCCTGTCTAGGTCTTTCTGAATGACAGCTGTGCACTTGAGCATACTGACTGATCTCTCTCCAGCCTGATGTCATCTGCAGACTTGATGAACAAGCAACCCACCACCTCCTCTGCACCTTTCTTTAGATATATTAAACATGGCAGTTCCCATGTAGACTCAGCAGTGCTCCAGCTGGTACAGGTAGAATACAACTCGTTAGCTAATACCCTCTGAGACAGACTGTCAAACTTGAACTTCACTGAATTCAAGACAAATTATATTGACAAGCTTCCCCTTGTCAGCAAGTTGAGTCATTTTCTCACAGAAAACAATCAGGCTGGTGCAGTGTGATTCATGGTGAAACTGTAATGACTGTTAACAAGCCCCTGATTCTCTTTTTTTTGCTCAGAAATAGTTTTCAAAACCACTTTCCAAGAGACCAAAGTGAGGCTGACTCTTTGATTAGCGTCTTCTCCTGTCTGAGAAGATGGATGCAAAATTGCTGTTTCTTCAGGTATTAGTGCCCTTTCCTGATCTCAGTGTTCTTCCAGAGCTGATAAAGATCAACATTGCAGTGCAATAAACCTGCCCCTCTAGCTTCATTCCTTTACACCGACGTTTCAGGTAATTGAAATCACTGCTTATCTTTCCTAAAGAGACAAATCATTCATATTTTGTCTAGGCATCAAAATGATGTTTCACTAGAAATACTGAATGCTTTCCTTTTCAACTGTTGGAGGCCAAATAGTACAGACAAGACACAGAGTTTTAAGGAAAAGGTACCTTATACTCATGAGACTCCTTCTGAAAAATAAGAAATAGAAGAGATCTTTGAACTTAGAAACAAGAGAAGGTAGGAGTGCTATGTTTTGGTCTTGTGTTAAGGTTTTGTCTCAAAGAAGCACTCTTTATGGGGCATTGCTATGGTTGGCATTACTTAATTATTTGGCTAGGACTTGAGCATATGGTAACGTTAAGCACATAGCTCAGTGTCCTCAATGTGGATGCAATTAAGTGCTTTTTTTGAACTGAGGCCTAATCTGCTTAATGGCAACAGTAAAGATGATGCAGGTCTCTTTCTTATTAGGCTGAATGGAAGGACTCATTCCTACAGGTTCTAGTCATCAGAAATTAATGGGAGTTCTGCCTGGGTAAGTAATAAAGTACTAGTGCTTAAGTCTGCAGTTACTACAGATGACTTACTATCACACTGTACCCAGTCAAAGCCTATAATAACAGGCTAGAGGGATACAGCAAAGTCTTTGGTTGAAAAATAAATCTCCAGAAGTCTGCTGGATCTTAATTTAATGCAAATACTTGAACAGAAGAAAAAGAATTTTCCCTTTCCTGTGTGCTGGTGACAAACTCTTTTATCTTGGAATTTATTTTTTACTTTCTGTTGAGCATATTTATGGGCTACTTGTCATAGTATTAATCTCCAAGGTCTAAACAGAAGCCCAGATTTGGGACAACATTTTCACAAATTGGCTGTGGAAACAACAGTCAGTTGAGATGGTTGCCAAGTATTTTTTATTTGAGGCATGCTGCAATTCTGTCTGCAATTTTAAAGAAATGTATTGCATTTATGTTTAATTTCTTTGGGAATCCACCTCATGAAGATTGAAATTCCACATACTCCTAGTTTAAAGGGCTAAAGAAGTCGGTTTGTGCTGCTCAACTTTTGCAGCCGTTAGTATGCTTTATTGAAAAGCACTTGTCTCATGAACCGTTGATTTTCATTATTACTTGGTTTAAAGATACAATGGCATTGTGTTTTGAAGCTACTTCACATCATAGTATTTTATGTCATAGATAAACTTGAATTCTTATCAGATTATTCAAGTCAAATTCTGCTGCTGCTGATGTCACCAGGGTGTTGCACAACTGGATTTATTTAGAGCAGACTTTAATTATTAATAGACTATGCCAGATTCATGGCTTCCTTCAATCTCTGTTATTCATGTAGTGAAAACATAAAGCTTATTTAGATGCAGGAACTAATATAATAGCTTTCAGGTCCATATTCCAACTCCAGCCTCAGATACTGGTGTGCAGATAACAATATAATGAATATTACCTTTTTGCATACATAAAAAACCCCCTCCAACACATCTACTCATCCGTTAAGGGGTCCACTATAAAGATGACAGAGTCACACTTCTATATCTTTAGCTATTACTTGGTAGACGTACGTAACTATTGAAAATTCAACTGTCCAGGGTTTTTTTCTGTACTTAAACATCAATGAAATTAAACCAGAAAATCAAAGGATGTTACAAAGCTTTTTGAAAAAAAACCCAACAAAACAGCTGATGCCATCTGATGCCAGAGTGCAAGAAGAGTATTAAAGTTAATGCTATCTTTAGCCAAATTGCCAAACTCTGCTAAAAATCTTATTAAATTCAGACTCTTGTTTAAATGGCTGACTTTGTGGCACAGAAGTCCGTGTAATCCCCTCCAACTACTCTCTCTCATTAACAGCACTGAAAATCATCTTGGTAGGTTTAAAATGGGATGGACTTTGGAGATCAGTCTGAAATCTTCCCTCACCCTTATTCACAGATTGCCATCTGTTCTAACATAGCAAACCCTCACTGCTTGGTTCCTTCCTTCCTTCCATCCTTCCTTCCTATTTCCTCTTTTGTGCAGCTCCTATCATGGCCCGTTCTGGTTTTATTCTCCTCCTTACCCAGATTCTTTTCTTCTACTCCACCTTCAAAAATTTGTCTTTAGTTCTCCATCCTCATTTTTGATCTTGTAAGTTTGACATATTTTGCATCTGTCCAGTAAGGGCAGGAGTTACAGCAAGGGACAGGGGCTATGCCAGTGAAGAAGGAAAACATCCCACTTTTCCTTATGTGGCAACCTCTGACTATTAGCTCTAAATTCAGAGGCATCCTGGTGAAAGCTTACACTTAAAATCTGAAATATGCGGACTGTTGTCAGCTCTAATAAACTGAATGTTAAACTAACTTAAAATCTTCAAGAGAGGGAAGATCAGCTGTGTGCTGTTAAATTTAAATCAACAGAAAGGAATGAAAGCTTTTGGATGGCTGGAGTAGCAGTCCTATGACTGTTCTCACTTCAGATAAAATCTAGTTTGACTCATCAGTAGCCTAAGGACTGTCGTTGGACTGTGTATAAAAGGCCTTAGCATGCCCATTGCCTTCTCTAAAGCTGAAGGTGGTGAAAATGGTAAAATTATACTGGAGTTTGAATTTGAATTTGAGTCTATCTGTGAATCCGCTTGAAGGACTCACCTGAAGGGCTCAATTAACTGACTCTAACTGGTTTCATGAGTAATTTTATCAAAGCCAGTGATCTAACAAAATGCTGAGGAAAAATGCAGCATACTATAGAAATTTCAGGTTTAAGACATTCCCAAGTCCTTTAAGTAAAGAGCCCTTTTCTACTTGATTTTTGGGTGAGACAAATATCATTACTATTATTTTACTTTTTGTCCTTGTGTACATACCTAGGAAGATCAATGAGGTGATACTGCCAGGCTTTTTGAGGTATTGGATCAGGGACAATGATAAGGTATAGTACCTTATCAGTCCTTCCACATGATAGCTAACACAGAAAACCTTTGGTTTTATTAATTGTAAATTATTTAAAGTTGCTTACTGTGTTTACATATGCTTGTCTGTTGGACATCTTTCAAACACTATGCAAACTTCCTTCTTTATATGGGAATGGACTTTGTCCCTCTTGGCAAATGTGACACTGAATAACAAGATAATTAGTCTAATCTTCTTGGGTATCATCTACAGGGAGAAGATTGCCAAATCTAGACAGGCAGTGTGAATGTTCTTGATTTGCAGATAAAGCAAACACTTAAAACAGTTTCATAGAACTCCTCTTTCCCTAAACCTTGAACATTTAGTATTGATTTTATTTTTCTCTTTTTAGTGGATTAAAATTTCCCATTAACTGGTACATATGAAGTAAAGTGCACTATGTTTATGGAAGTGTCCTTAGTAGCTTGCGAGTCATAGCACCAGGCACTGTGAAGCAAAGCAGCAACAAAGCTCCAGATAACAGGCTGTTTCACGTATGTTTATTGAAGTGGTCTACTCTTTTAGAAGCAACACTGACAGCAAATATGTTCTATTCAATGAATGACAAAGAGTTTATAAATAAAGGTTTTTACTGCAGTAAGGTACTCTCTGAAAAATGTAAGGCATCAGTGAAGTGTGCTGGATTTAAGAGCTTTGGGAATTGAAAAGGTTTAATATTTAAAAGTTTTAATATTATTGTTATTATTGAGGCTGGAAAAGACCTCTGAGATCATCAAGCCCAGCCTATAACCTGACACCACCACATCAGGCAGACCAGGGCACTAAGTGTTACATCCAGTCTGTCCTTAAACACCTCCTGGCATGGTGACTCTACCACTGCCCTGGGCAGTCCATTCCAGTGTCTGATCACCCTTTCTGTGAGGAAGTTCTTCCTAATATCCAGCCTAACTCTCTCCTAGTGCAGCTTCAGGCCCTGCCCTTTCACTCTGTCGTTTGTTGCCTGAACTTAAGAGTTTGCATCAAAAGCTTGCATGAAAGAAATATAGGAATGGACTCTGGAAGTAATTAGGTTTCATCATCTCAAAAAAGGTATCAGATGTTAGCAGAAGAAGTTTTTGTAGCTGCAAAGTTGAAGTAAAATATTGTAAAAAAGAATTTTGTTTTAGGCTTCTAAAAAGCAACTTAAAGAAATTGAATGGTCTTTTCAAATGCTGATAACCAGCCCCTTACCACCTCCCCAGAATAACTTTAATATCTGTGTAGTAAAAGTGAGATTCTAATTGCCAAAGACCACATTTTTCTCCACTATGGTGATGATTTTAACATAAGAGACAGAGGAAACAAAAGTAGTTGGAAAACAGACTGGAAGGATATCAGCTGTATAATCTGTACTTAAATTTACTCCAGCACAGGCTAGAGATGACTGACTGGAAAACTGCTTTACTAAAATAGTGCTTGGGTGCTCTGGCGAGCAAGATGAACGTGAACCAGCAGTGTACTCTTGCAGCAAAGGGCCACAGACTCATAGGATGTGTCACTAAGTTTGTGCAAGTAGACTGAGAGACCACTGTTCTCTGCACAGTCTTGGAGATACTACAGCTGGAGTGCTGTTTCCACTTGTGCACCTCTCTGTACAAGATAAACATGATCATACTGGGGTGAGTCTAGTGAGGAGTCACTAAGATAATTAAAGTATTGGAACATGTGATACAGTTTTGTATGAACCTTTGAGAGGCTGAGAGCTGAGACTGTTGAACCTCAGGAGAGTATCTTACCTATGTATTCAAATGCTTGGATCGTAGAATCACAGAATGCTTTAGGTTGAAAGGGTTCTCAGGGTTTATCTAGTTCCAACCTCCCTGTCCAAGACAGGGACATCTCTCACTAGATAAGTTTTCCCAAAGCCCCATCCAACCTTACCTTGAACACTTTCAGGAAGGGGGCATCCACAACTTTCCTGGGCAACCTGTTGCAGTGCCTCATCACCCTCATAGTGAGGAATTTCCTGAATGCAGGACTCCACGTGAAGTATCACAGAGCAGAGAGGAAGAATCTTCTCTTGAGACTGGCTGGTGACGATTTTGATACAGCCCAAGATAAACTTTGTCACCTTATGTTGAACTTCTCGTCTACCAACACCACCAAGTCCTCCTCAATCCATTCACCACCCAGTAGTATCTCTTCTTGAGTTTACCCCAACCCAGTTGTAGGACCATGCACTTGGACTTGAACTTCATGCATTTTGCCTGGGCTTAGTACTCAAGCCAGTCAAGGTCCATCTGGATGCCCTCCCTTCCCTCCAGCTTGGTATCAGCAACCTACACTCTTGGTGTCATCAGCGAATTTGCTGAAGGTGCACCCAATTCCAATGTCCATGTAGCCCACGAAGGTTTTAAACATTTCTGAGCCCCAAACACACCCCTAAGGAACTCCACTCAACCAATCTCTGTTTGGTTATTGAGTCACTAATTGCAATTCTTTGAGTGCAATCCAGCCATCTCCTTATCCAACCAGTAGCCCATCTGTCAAATCCATGTCTATCTAGAGACAAGAATGCCATGCAGGACAGTGTCAAATGCCCTGCACAAGTCCAGGTAGATGCCATCAGTTGTTCTACCCTTATCCACCAATGCTGTAACCCTCTTGTAGAAAGCCAGCAGATTTGTCAGGCACGATCTCCCTTTAGTGAAAGAAGATGGAACCAGACTTAGCTCATGGGTGTCCAGTTGAAGCACAAGAGGTAATGAGTACCAACTGATATACGGGAGTTACCATTTAAACATAAGAACAAGTCTCTTACTGTGCCCAGAGATTTTGTAGAGTATCCATCCCTGGAGATAATTAAAGCCTAAACAGACAAAGGCTTGAGAAACCTGCTGTAACTGATTCTGCTTTATGCAAGTTGTTGGACTGATACAATCTCCAGAGGTCTCTTCCAACTCCAGCTGTTGTGCAACTCTGTGAAATGCAGGAAAGAAATGATCCAAGCAAGGTCAGATTAATTGGTTTGAGCACAGTAGGCACATTTTGGGGAAAAAAAAAAGTAACTTGAGTTTTTCTACATTTATTTGAGAAACGGGACAAAATGTAGTGTGGATTTACAAAAGGGAGACTAATAACTATTCCACCTAGACTAGTGTCTTTTCTTAACACTATACTTGATTACTTCATGAAATGTGGTGTACCTTGGTAAACCCACATAGTGTCATGCCACAAAGAGAATATCACATATTTAATAGGTTATAAATCAATATATTGCACTGGAACTGACTGGGAAAATGGCTACCAGAATTTTCATTAGAAAGAGAAAAAGAAAATCTGATATTAAAATGGTTAATTTAAGTGCTTTGCAGACAGCACTATTTTGGTGCTTCATGCCTTTCCTCTCTGGTGTTCTTCATGTGATGTTTTACCACTATGCCTTTTTTCCTTTTTGTACTGGACCAATCCTAGAGCACAGTGTGCTATGAGTAAGGAGGGCAGACACTCATTCCAAGGACAGAGAAGAGCGTGTCTCTGCAGGTACCCAAAGAGGGGAAGTCTTGCATGCTCTGTATGCCTTCCTACTCTCATTCTTGGCAGTCAGCAAAGGGTTCATCATAACATCAATATTGTTATTGTGGTGCGAGAGAAAATTATCTAATTTTCATTCTAGCAATTTTTTTATTGGTGGGATTTCTTAATGATGGGTCTAGTTAAGTTTTGCTTATTTTCTGTAGCTTAAAGCTGTATAAAACCACAATTCTTCAGAACACAACTCTATGTCATTAATTTCTGAATGGATTTTGAAATTCCCAACTCCTGAATTCCCAAATTTTCCATTTTTTTCTCACGTAATCATTGGACAGAAGAACAGAAGCTACTTATGTGAAACAATTTCTGTCTTCAAAACCAATGTTATGAGTTTTCTCCTGCTCCCTAATTCTTATAAAGCTGAAGTTCACCTTCACTCTGTCTTCACTATTGCTGCAACATAGTTTGTGCCCTTGTACTCAGCATTGTAAGATCGCACCTCGAGTACTGTGTCCAGTTTTGGTCACCACAGTACAAGAAGGACATTGAGGTGCTGGAGCGAGTCCAGAGA
>JAOXOE010026422.1:0-21803 GCA_028565055.1 Phoeniculus purpureus
TCAAAAGCAGCCCCACACTTCAGGTCTAGCCTGCTTCCTGGGAGCGGGAGACAGACATGTATACTCAACCCGGTATGGCGGGGGCGATTCAGAAACAACTACCATTTAGGTGTGTCAGGGTTGCCCCTTGCCCTCCCCCCGCCGGGGCCTCTTGCCGCTCCCCCCTAGAAAAATAACAAACCGAGGGGCCAAGCGTCCGCAGGACATCCCGCAGCTACACAGCAACCTCGGGGCATGCAAATGCAACGTGGTGTTTACAACACACACAGAGCAGGGAGAGCCTAAACAACACATTTAGAGGCACAAAGGCAGTGAATCACTCTCCGAGTGGCGCCTCCGCATTGCATTCACCAGGACAGTTCTTTTTCTGAACCAGAACACGGCTGCTCCTGGGGGGGGGGAGGTCAGTAAACAAAAAACAATCACAGGACACAAGCCTCAACAGCTCACTGCCTACCTGCAAGGGGCTGCTGTCTCCAGCAACCACGAGGAATGTGAATGCTCACACCCGTGCCCGATGTTAGCAGGAGACAGACCCTAAAAGGGTCTGCAGATACCGGGACTGAAACACAGCCCGAGCTACCAAATAAACAGCCAACAAAGATGCCTAGTGATTTGCTAAATATCCTGAGCAAGACACCTTAGAGCAACCGTTTGGGCTAAACAGCGCCGAGAACAGTTTAGCAAACGAGGAACTAGGCAAACCTAACTCTTCCCTAACACTTGACTTGGGGGGCTCACACATCTGTTCGAAGCAGTTTCTGTCAGCAGATCCACAGGCTTGGTGGTGAGCAAACTAAAGGAGACTTCCCCCACCCTCATGCCAAGTGCCAGAACTCAATGAAAAATGGCAGCGTGAGCCTCTCCTCTCCAAGGAGGGCACTGTCCCGTGACCCACCTCCCCAGAGCACAGCTGCAGGCGTGGTCTGCCCTCTTAGCCACCACGAAGCAACATGCTGGCCTGTCCCTGGCTTCACACAATGAAGTGCCTCTGGGAACAGCAAGAGACAGGGCCACAGACGGGACTGGAGAGAAGCCACCTACCGTGCAGGGGATGCTTTAACCAGGAGTCACAGCTGGAGATCAGGCTGTTACGGACGAAGATTCAGGGTTGCAGGTTAGACGTTCAGAGAGGAAACAAAGCTGCCACAAGCCAGGTTTGGAAACCCAGTCAGTGAGAGAGGTCTGAATCCAAGGAGGCATCTCAGCATGTCTGGCTACCTTGGCCTGAGTTCAGAGGCACCACGGGGTGGAGCAGGCACATCAGAGCTACACCGCTAGATCAAGACTCCTCTTTATTGTGACTACATCACAGTAGTTCTCAACTCTTCTTTAACAGTCCATCAACAGCACAGCTCTACACAACTTACAGCGCAACTTCTATGCGCTTTATGCAGGTGACCTTCTGCATTAGGACCCCGTTCTGCACACAGATGTTTTTCTCCGCCAGGCTCCATCCTGTTTCAGGCTTCGTCATGCCGCGCACCGATGCTCGCTCTTTGGAGAAACAGCCTGCATTTTCCGGGTGCTCAGAAGACTCCAATCCTCCCATAATGACACCTGTGCACAAAAATTAGTTACCAGTTAATTAAGGTTCCCTGCGGTTAACACATGAGGCTGTGAGTCACGGGTTGGTGGAAATATAGGTGTATAAGTGGGTGCGGTTCTCACAGGCATGTGGTAGGGGGCGCTAGTTCAATTTAGTTTTCCATTTTGCCATAGAAAAATGAAAGACAAAAGGGGCATCAGCAGCTAGCTACCTTGTTAATGACCCGTGACCTCAAGTACCACCACCGACAGAGACCCCACAGCCACACTACCCTTCCTCCCCACCCCCAGTGCCCACCACCAAACTTAGCTCGAGAGAGCAAGGAGCCAATCCCATCCTCAGAAGGCGCTTGTCAGCTGCAAAGGATTTGCCATTATCCTGTGCTATCGGGCGCCGACCCGGTCGCTTGTCTCACCTTCTATTCCCCATCATGTCACGGTCCCGTTCCTCCAGGAGGGACTACGCCACCTGCAAGAACAAAAGCTAAAATGCCGCAGGCCGCCATCCAAAATGATAACTGCCCTCGGTCATCATCATCTCCCAGTCCTTTACCTTAAGGTTACTCAGAACTGTAACAGCAATACTACCACAGAAAAGCACGCAGTACCTCGCTCTTTCAACATGTCTCACCTTGGAAGTCGTCCCCAACAACTGCAGCAGGTAGCTAGGGCATTCGGAGATGTTCTTCTGCTTGCTGGGTTCCTCTCATATCTAAAAAAAAAAACAAACAGGGCTGGTGGAGAACAGCTGAGGAAAGCTGTTCTGTCACCAATTGTCCTGCAAAAGAGAGAAAAAAACACCACAAAGGTGAAGAAAAAGACCCAGTTCCATCTTCAAGGAAGCCAGAGATTGGAGCAAAATTTTCAAGAACATGCACAGAAGCCCCAGTGCTGTAAGATGCTTTGCACACACTTGCAAACCCAAAAAACAAAAGCAAGAGAAAAAGTTCATAAAAAGGTCAATAGGCATACATTACCCACAACAGCTGACACTTACCTGCTGCTTATCACCAGCCATTCCCAACAGCTCTTACCTCGAAGAGAAACTGCTGCTCTAAAATCAGCCAAAGCCACTTGGGATGCCATTGCCCTTGAAGCGACTACAGAGCTCTGACTCGCGAGCTGCCCCAGAGCCCAGGCTGGGGCTCTCGTACTCCTGGCGCAGCTCACCGCCCTTCCCGCAATCCCCTGGGAAAGGGGCGGAGGCAGCGCCAGGAGTAGCAGTGCTGTCTTCTCCGCTTTGGTTCCCTTGTTGGGGGAGCCTTGGTGGTGGTCCTTCTGCATCACCTGCAGCTGTAGCACTGGGTGACTAAATGCAGCCATCTTTCTTCAAGGTGGAGTATGAGAAGATGGGTACTCTGCAAAGCGGAGTTGGAAGTGACCTTGTTAAGTGCTGTAAAAGCAGCATGACAAAACCCCAGGCTGTTGCTTTCTGGGGAGCAAAGCAAAATTATCAGGGTGTAGCACTTATCTGAGAAGGCTGTGCCGGCTACCTCATTGAAACGGCAAACTACGGTCTGGGTGGCAGCGATTGAAGAAGCAGAACCATATTCTGTGAGAGCACTAGCTGCAAAGTTCTTCTGCTGTGCAAACATTGATGTCGCTTTTGAGGTGTCTGTGCCTAGGTCACTTTGCTGGTTTACTTTCTGTAACCGCTAATCCCCACCACGGAACCCGAAGTCCGTTGTCATTAAAATCACAAGAGAGGTGACTTTCGATCACGGCACCTTCTCGACATGGCAAACATAGAAGTGGTTTTGCCCTCTCAAGATGGGGGACACGGCCGCATGGGTTGTAATGGACCAAGCGCCATTCGTGCGCTTCGTGCCTTTACGAAAGACCTGGGGAGTAGTCCGCGCAGTTAACACATCACCTAGCTGCAAAGCCAGTTCTTCTGCTGTGTAAACAGCGATGTCGCTTTTGAGGTGTCTGTGCCTAGGTCACTTTGAAATGAAACCAGCAGCCGCGTGAAATTCAGGCAGAGAGCGTTTATTCTGGCACTAACAATCTGGAGCCAGGATGAAGCTTTGCGCATCTTCGTGTGCATCATTCCAACAGAAGCAGCTGGGACACGGGGAATAAAGCTTTCTCAGTTTGTCCTGAGACCACAGAGGGGCAGTCCCAAACTATTACTGCCCAGTTGAAGGCGTATTTTTCCGCCTGCCAAAATCTAGAGTCTTTACTTCAGCTCTAGAAACTGCTGGGGGTGTGAGAGACGCAGCTGCTGGATGGCTTCTCCCTGGGCAAGTAGGTATTCCCCATGGAGAACAAGGGTACATGAAGCAGAGCCCCAACTCCCCATCTCTTTTTCTGACCACACTGAAGCATTCACAAAGTGTTGCCAGCATATTTCACTCTGACATCACCAATGGCCTCGACACCCCTGTCCAGGCTGTAAGCAGGGCTTTTCAGGGAGCTGAGGTTTGGGACCATCAGCTTCCCAGAGAAAGACTTGAAGGAAGCATTTTTGGGACTCTGGTGGATCCAGAGCTCCTTTGTGGTGCGGAAGGAGGGGGTTGCAGGAGGACTGCGCCACGTCCCCAGATCTTTAATGGTACAGTAAGTGAACTGAGGACACAACTCTATTTCCTTGATGGTACAGAACATGGGGCGCTGGTGAGGGCTTTTGAAGCTGCTGAGATATGTTGCAGGGATTTCTATCAACTCCTGCTTCAGCAGCGGGTACCCCACCTCTGGGCTCTTCAGGTACTTGTGTGATGAGGAACGTGCAATCGCACACATCCACACCAGCCATCCTGCTAGAGCCAGCCCAGTCAGGACCAGCAGAGCCCAGGAGGCCAGATAGAACCCCCAGTGCAACTGGCAGCAGTGCCGCAGCACCCAGTGCCCCCACTGTGGACCCTTCCCACCTGCCTGGGGCTGCAGTACCCGTGCTGCCAGTCCTGGGGTGGAGCAGGGGCAAAGGGGCAGAGGTGGAGGGGAAGGTGCAGGCTGGGTGAAATATGTGGTATCCAGGTGAGCTGGTGGGGTTGAGACATGAGTGAAAAGCATGGTGGTAGAGCCTCCCGGCTGTGTGGTTGTCATCAGAGAAGGAGATGAAGATCTGACAATGGAAGAGGCCTCTAGCACTGCCATAGAAGTGGTGCAAGATGTGCCAGTGGACACCCTGAGAGCAACAGAGGTGTTTGCAGTGTTGGGAGCAAGGGTGGTTTGAGGCTGGCTCCTGGTGCTGGGAGCTCTGGTGCTCATGGTGGTTGATAGTGAGGTGGTAGAGATGAAGGTGGTGGGACCATGGGGGCTGCTGGTGAGAGCAGCAACGGTGGCAGTAAGGGGAGTCTGTGTGGGTGGGATGGTGGAACTGGCTGGTGCAGGAATGGTGGTTGTGGGAGCTCTGGTGCTTGTGGGCATCACAAACAAAGTGCTTGGGGCAAGGGTAGAGCTACAAGAGGTCCTGAGGTGACATCTTGTCGTGGGGAGCGTAAAATCATGGGGCATGGTAGTGTGTTCTTTGGGGGTGGATGGCTGTGGTGGAAGGAAGGGGATAGTGGCAGTTTTCTCCATTGTTTCTTCCCCATCACCGTACTCATCCTCTTCCTCATCATCCAAATCCCCCAAGCTTCCACAGTTGAGCTTGAGGTGGACAATAGGCTTCCCCTGATACGTGGTAGGGCTGTGGCACACCACCTTCTCAGGGGCAACCTCAACCTTTGTCTTCTCCAGGCCTCTCTCTGGCTGATAGACACTATCTTCATTCTGTCGGATCCAGGTCCGCAGGTACTGCAGATTGCAGTCACAGTGCCAGGGGTTCTCGGTGAGGAAGACATACATGAAGATGTGCCCCTCGGGGAAGAAACCATCAGGCAGTGTCTGCAGGCGGTTTCCTGAGAGCCAGAAGATCTCCAGCTTGTGCAGATCCTGCAGCAGTTCTTTGGGGAGCTCCTCCAGGAGGTTGTCTGAAAGGTCTAAGTCCTTGAGTGCCCCCAGCCCCGCAAAAGCCTCTTGGGGCAGCACCTGCAGCTTGTTCCCTCGTAGGTTCAGGTCCTTCAGCAGTGGCACATTTTGGAAAGCCTCTGGGTCCAATGTCACCAGGCTGTTGTGTGCCACAGCCAGGTGAGTGAGCGCAGGCAGGCCCTGCAGGGTAGGCAGGACCTCCAGCATGTTGTTGGAGAGGATCAGCTCCTTCAGGGATGGCAGCAGGTACCCCGTGTGCAGAGCCACAAGCCCGTTGTCAGACAGGTCAAGGTCCTGCAGCTGTTTGAGGGGCAGGAAGGTGGCAGTGGAGACAGAAGTCAGGCGGTTTGCACTGAGCAACAGGATGCCCGTGTCCTCAGGTAGGTCTGGGGGCACTACACTGAGACCCTGCTCTGTGCAGTTCACCTCCAGGAGGTCCTTGACCTTGTTCATCTCCAAGGGGCAGGGCTGGCCTGGCTCAGTACTACTGGCTGGGGGAAGCAGGATGAGGAGGATAAGCAGAAGTAGAGCAGGGACCTGCATGGCCTGGAGAGGAAAGCCAAGAGATATGGGCCAAGGGAATCATGTGCCTACATGTCACCTTTTTTCCCGCACACAACAGGGCTGGTATCAACCGGCAGAACCCCTGGGAGCCCACGGAGCCCTGCAGCTCCTTCTTGGGAGGGTGGAAAGGAAGAGACAAGTCCTACATCTACTGCCAACACCCACACTGTCATCTCACCCTTGGAGGGCAGCAGGCTCAGCAAGGAGAGAGAATCTCTACCCTTTTGCTCACCTCGTCCTTCTCCGTGGAGAACTTGATTCGCGATCCTCCTCATGGCAGTGCCTCCTGCATCAGGTTGGCACTGCTGCCCTCTAGACTGCAAAAGCAGTGGCTCTGTGGTGTTCACATCCCTGCATACCCCGACCCCATCCAGCCAAGCCATGTGCTCGTACCCAATACCAGCTGATCTCTGCTGCGTTTGGCCTCACAAGACTCATGTAATCATAGAATTATTAGGGTTGGAAAAGACCTCTAAGATCAAGTCTAACCATCAGTACTACACCACCCTGCCCACTAAATCATGTCCTGAAATGCCTACCAGTTTTTTGAACACCTCCAGGGATGGCAACTCCACCTCCCCGAGCAGCAGCCCGTTCCAATCCCTGATCACACTTCTTTCAGGTAGTTCTAGCGTGAAAAGAGCTTCCCATGCACAGACATGGCTACCTCGAATTCCCAGTCCCAACAGACGCTGCTTCCCTGGGACTCACCTGTTGACCCTCCAGCGTTGGCTCCCCTGCTTTGCCTCCCTCCTGCCAAAGACTAGATGCTGCTGTGATGTCAGTGCTGGTGGGGCAGTGCTGCCCAGCCCCTCTATCAGCACACACAGCTGTGGGAAGGGAGCCGCAGCTTCCTGAGCTGCCAAAACCATCTCCTGCCTTTCAGCACAGCCCTCGCTTTTACTGTGCTGCCACACCACCATCTCTTTGGAAAAGACTCAGCCAGAGACCAGCTCCGTAATGTCTCGCTCGTGTACAGCAAAGGAAGAGGAGCCCTTGCCCTCCTCGATGCATCTTTTTACATCCCAGGAAGAGGGTCCCTCGCATGAATCTCTGCTCCTTCCTCTGCTTCAAGGCAGCTCTTTCTCAGCACACTGCGGGCTTTGATCCTGGAGGCACCTCAACCTGGGGAACGCAGCCCAGATGACAAACAAGAGAGTTTCCACAATTACTTGAGCTACTCCTTAGTGGTGTAGCTGACGGATCCCTTCTTTCTGGCTTGTCAGGAAAAAAGGGGGTGGTTCTTCCCGAGAGGCAGCTTAAATGCTCATGGCAGAAGCTGCAGCACAGACCCAGCAAGAAGATTAGAGGCAGAGGAAGTAGCTCGGTTTTGCAGTTCCTTCTTCTGTCTGTTCCTGCAGCCAAGCTGTCTACATGTCCCTGACCCGTAGGTCACTGCAGAGCATCTTACAGTGCTGGTCACCCAAAAGCTGTAAGGGGAGATGATACAGAGGAGAGGACACATGGTTTTATACTGGTTTTCCATTCTGTGGTCAACCCTGGCCAGTAGCTATCTACTCACCAGATGCTTGCCCACTGCCTTTATAGTGGGATGGACAGAGACCTGAAAAAGTGAGGGGGGAAAAAAAACCTTTGTGGGTCAAGGTAAAGAGCGTTTAATGAGTGAAGGAAAGAGATGATACAGAAAAGTGATCCACGGTTTCTCCAGCAAAGGGGGCCTGCAGTGCCCTGCTCTTTCTCACACGGTTCTCCTGTGAGAGGCGCCCCGGTCAGGCTGAGCCAGCTGCACACAAACGTGCCTCAGTATGAGATGTCCGTCTTCATGCGGATGACTGGTTTCTCCGGTACCATTTTGGCCCGTGTGGGACACTCGGAGCTTGCCTGTGTTCCTCAGCACTGCAAGCAAAGGCAGCTTTTCCTCCACCAGAACAAGGGATCAAAGCTGGAAAAAGGCGGTTCTCACAGTGTTAGATGTCAGCAGGTCACGGGGGAGGGTGCGGAGTTGTGCCGCCGGCAGACACGGGGACAAGCCCAGCCGTGGACTCATGCCACTGACGTGCCTTTGTCATCTCCTGCAGGCTGTGAGCTGCTTCCTCCAAAGCGCCTGCAGCTTCCCGCGGGCTAAAGGGAGGTGGAGACAGCAGGTGAGGCACAAACATCAGGTGCTGACACACGCACAGACGGCTCCTGCAGGAGTCACTTTACTCTGTGCGTGTGAGAAGTGACCTCAGCCGTGGCCGTGCGGTTTTGGTGGAAGCGCCGTTCCACACGCAGAGGGTGAGGACGAAGAGCAGCAGTCACTGCAGTTGGGGAAATCCTGACTAAATAGAAAGGGTCCATTCTTCCCTTGGGAGTGGAGCAACACTGGGACAGAGGCCCACAGAGGTAATGAGGTCCCCACCCTCGGGGTTCCTAGATGATTCAGCTGAACAAGTTCCAAAGGCAGCTTTGAGGTTAGTCCTGCTGTGAGCAGCTGGTTGCAACAGAAGCCTCCACAAGTCCCTTCCAACCTAAATCCTTCTGTGAGTCTAAATTCCTGAGGCCCCCAGAAGACACCTCCTGTTACACCCTCCCCTTCGTCAGGGACACATTTTAAGCCATGTCCCAGGACCCAGCCAGACCCAAGGATGAACTCTTATCCCCTCAAATGATGCCAGTGGAAATGTGAAGATGGGAATCTCCTCATCAACACTAAAAAATGCCACCCGTCCCTCTTCATAATCCAGAGAGACTCGGACTCGCTTGGGAGTCTGGATTTCTGGAAGGAGAGTGCGAGTAGGGGACGTGAGAGCTTGGAACTGCCCTGCCCATTGCCCCACTGCCCAGATGCCATCCTCTGGCTTAAACTCAATGTCACCCTTCCTTTTCACATCGGCTTTAGACACCCCCACCGTCCATCCTCCTCTGTCCACCACTTCCACCTCCCAGTAGTATCTCCCTGAGGTGAAGCCTTCACGGCCCAGCACACAACGCCACGGGTCAAATCTCTCTGGGGTGTTAGGGACATCCTGCCGCGTGTCTTCTCGTTTCACAGTTCTGCCGTCATCAGACAGGACAAGGTCACAGTGGGCTGTGTCTGGATCCAGAACCACCTTCACTGCAGGAGACACAGAGTCAGCACCTCAAGGCAGAGCTCACCCCAGGAGAGATCTTTACTGGGGCTGCACAAGAAGAAGAAAAAGGATGCAAGCAACAGCCGGCAGACTGCGACGTGGGAAGTCAGGCAAGGTAATCATATCAGCACAAGAAAGAGCAAATGAAGCAGAGAGAGGGCATCGACCAGAGGACCATCAGCAGACCTCCAAGCTGAGGAAGTCCCCACATCTCTAAAACACGGCCAGCACTGCCCACTGAGGACCAAAACTCTGCAGGGTTGCCTGAACCCAGGGCACGCAGCAAACAAAGAAGGGGTCTGGGTGTTACACGAGGGTTGGCAGAAGCATCCCTGGTGCCAGCAGCATCACTCTGAGATGGGAACTACCAGGAAGGGAGATCAGAGCAGGGAGAAGGGTTCAACACCATGAAAGACCAAACGTCAATTACCTTCTTTTATGGACACTGCGTATTTTCTCCATGCTTGAAACAAAGGAAAAAAGAAATCAAAGATGAGAGATGATCTGAACGTGCTTAGAATCATAGAACATGTTGGGCTGGAAGAAGGGACTTTTGAAGCCCGTCTTTAGAGTCCAACCCCCCTGCAGTGCACAGGGACATAGAATCATAGAATCATTAGGGTTGGAAGGGACCTCGAAAGATCATCCAGTCCAATCCCCCTGCCACAGCAGGATCACCCAGACCAAGTCACACGGGAACACAGCCATACTGCATACTGTTTTCTACAAGTTCTGAGCACCTGCAACACAGGCTTTAAGATGAAAGGACCTTCCCCACCGTGAGTCACTACAGAATCAAAGAATCAGTCAGGGCTGGAAGGGACCACAGGACCATCCAGTTCCAATCCCCCTGCCGTGGGCAGGGACACCCCACCCTAGATCAGGCTGGCCAGAGCCTCATCCAGCCTGGCCTTAAACACCTCCAGGGATGGGGCCTCAACCACCCCCCTGGGCAACCCATTTCAGGCTCTCACCACTCTCACAGTGAAGAATTTCCTCCTCGTATCATTTATTACCTATCTCTTCCTGTCTTTTTCCTCTCTCTGATCTCTCTCTCCTTTCTTATGCACTACTGTTAAATAAACCTATCTCGATACATTTTTGCCCCAATTCAGCTCTGCTATTGATTTATTGAAGCGTATTTCTCAAGAGCTTTTGCATCACGTGATAAAGAGATATCAAGTTCAATGATATCTCTTTACGACTAAACCTCCTGCAAATCTGGATCCAAACCAGATTGCGACAGCGTATTAAATTTTAAGCAAGTGAAAAATGTTTCTAAGGTCAAAATGATGGTCTAGGCATCATTTAGGCAAGAACTAAAATGAACAGCTGTAAGTCTAACAGGAGTTTATCCAAATCTAAATCTGTCTAATTACAGACAACTTATAACATTAGCTATACAGCTGTATTGTTTTTATGTTATAAGGTTTTGGTAGTGGGCCAGCTGGGGGGGTGGATTCCATGAGATGTCAGAAGCTGGCACTGCTAGCCAAAGATGAAACCATCAGCAACAGTGGTAGAGCCCCTGTAATACTTAGGAGGCATCCACAACATGCAACAACAGCTGAGAGAGCAGTGAGAGAAACAGTGTGAGGAACAACCCCTCAGACACCAAGCTTAGAGAACAAGAATGAGGAGGACATGCTCCAGGAGCCAGAGCAGAGATTCTCTTGCAGACTGTGGTGAAGACCAGGTGAACCAGCCTGTCCTCCTGCAGCTCACATAGGTCTATAATGAAGCAGTTTCCACCTGCAGCCTGTGGAGGACCCCATTCCACAGCAATTTTGTTGGCACTACCTATGACCCCAAGGAGGACCCACACTAGAGCATTTTGTGAAAAACTGCATCCCATGGAAAAGACCAATAATGGAGAAGTTCCTTGAAGACTGTGTGCCAATGTTAGAGACAAGAGTATGAGGAGGAAGAAGCAGTAGAAACAACATGGGATTAACTGATTTCAGCAACCATTCCCTGCCCCCAGTACTGCTTGTGTATAGGTGGTACAGAATTCAGGAATGAAGCTGAGATTGGGAAGAAAGGAGAGCTGTGTGAAAGATGATTTTTAGATTTGTCCTTATTTCTCACTATCCTACTCTGTCTGTTTGACAATAATTTAAATCAATTTCCCCAAGCTGCCACTGTTTTACCAGTAACAGTGAGTGGTAATTGTCCTCCCTGTCTTTATCTTAGCTATGATTTTTTTGTTACATTTTCTCTAATCTGTTGATAGAGGGAGAGGGATAGTGCGGCTTGGTGGGCATCTGGTAGCCAAACAAAATCAATCCAACACCCTCTGCAAATCTACCACCATCCACAACAACGTCTATGTAATATAGAATAAGAGAAGCAAAGAATCAGAGAATGACCTGGGTTGGAAAAGACCTCCAGAAGTCATTTAGTCCAACCCCCTATGCAGTGAGCAAGGACATCCTCAACTAGACCAAGTTGCCCAGAACCTTGTCAAACCTCACTTATCTCCAAAGATGGTGCCTAAACTGCCTCCCAGGGCAACCTGTTCCAGTGTTCAACAACTTTCCTGCTAAAGAACTTCTTTCTAAAATCCAATTTAAATCCACCCTTCTCTAATTTGAAAACTCTGCCGCTCATCATATCACAACAGGACTTCATGAATAGTTCCTCTCCATTCTTCTTGTAGGCCTCCTTCAGGTACTGGAATGTCCCCCCAGAGCCTTCTCTTCTCTAGACTGAACAAACACATCTTCTTCAGCCTGTCCTCATGGGAGAGATGTTATAACTCCCTGACCATTTTCATGGAACTTTTCTGGACCCATCCCATCAGGTCCATGTTCTTCCTCTATGAGAGCTCCAGAGTTGAATGCAGTAGTCCAGGAAGAGTCTCATCAGGGCAGAGCAGAGTGGCAGAATCACATCTTTCAGTCTGCTGGTCATGCTTCTTTTGATGCAGCCCAGGATGTGATTGGCTTTCTGGGCTACAACTGCACACTGTCTGCTCACGTCCAGCTTCTCTCACCACCTCCCCCAGCCTGTATCAATAGAGAAGATGGTTCTGGCCCAGGTGCAGGATCCTGCAACTTGGTCCTGTTGTACCTCATGAGGTTCACCTGGGCCCACCTTCCAGCTTGTCCAGGCCCTTTAGGACAACATGCCATCCCTCTGGCTTATCAACAGCACCACTCAGCTTGATGTCATCTGCAAACTTGCTGATGATGCACTCAATCCTGTTGTCTATATCATTAATAGAAATTCTAAACAGTACAGGTCCCAGTGCAGAACCCTGAAGGATGCCACTTGTCACTGCTCTCGATCTAGACTTCGAGCCATTGACTACTACTATCTATACTCCACCATCTAACTAATTTAACAGTCCGCTGTCAGACTTTGATGTCATGTGGACCTATGTAGTAAGTCTCCTTAATTTGGCCCCTAGTGAATCCATGAACCCGAGTCACTCCCTTTTCTTGGTGTTGGGATGTGACATCTACCCATCAAATGTGTAGCTCTCTAACTTGGCAAGTAGGATGTTGTGGGAGACCATATCAAAAAACCTTGCAGAAATCAAGGTCGTCCTTTGTCTACTGATGCAGTCGCTCTTTCGTAGAAAGCCACTACATTTGCCAGGCAGGATTTACCCTTAGTGAAGCCATGCTGGCTTGACCAACCTGACAGCCTTTTATAAGGTCATAACCAGGTGGATGGCAAAGCAGTGGATGTGGTCTATTGTGATGTCAGTAAAGCATTTCACACAGTCTACCACAGCATCCTTGCAGCCAAACTGGGGCATGGTGGTCTGGACGATCGAGTAGTGAGGTGGACTGTGAACTGTCTGCAGGATAGAAGCCAGGGAGTAGTGGTCAATGGGACAGAGTCTAGCTGGAGGCCTGTATCTAGTGGAGTCCCCCAAGGGTCAGTACTGAGACCAGTCCTATTCAGTCTATTCATTAATGACTTGGATGAGGGATTAGAGACCGAGAAAGGTTCTCCTCCCCCTCTACTCTGCCTTGGAGAGACCACATCTGGAATACTGTGTCCAGTTCTGGGCCCTTCAGTTCAAGGACACAGAACTGCTGGAAATAGTCCAGCACAGAGCCATGAAGATGATGAAGAAAGTAAAACATCTCCCTTATGAGGAAAGGCTGATGGAGCTGGGTCTCTTTAACTTGGAGAAAAGGAGATTGAGGGGTGACCTCATTAATATTTATAAATATGTGAAGGGTGGGTGTCAGGAGGATGGAGTCAGGCTCTTCTCTATGTCATCTAGTGATAGGACAAGGTGCAATGGGTGTAAGCTGGAACATAGGAGGTTCCACATCAATATGAGAAATAACTTCTTCACAGTGTGTGTAATGGAGCACTGCAACAGGCTACCCAGGAGGTTGTGGTGTCTCCTCTGGAGACGTTTAAAACCCACCTGGGTATGTTCCTGTGCAATGTGATCTAGGTGATCCTGCTGTGGCAGGGAGATTGGACTAGATGATCTTCCAAGGTCCTTTCCGATCCCTAATATTCTGTGATTCTCAGAAAGTAGAAGGCTACAAAATGCCAGTACAGGAATTAAATAGACACAAAACAGAGTGACATCTCATAACATCATGGAGAAACCATCATTACACAGGAATGCTTCAGCATGAACTGCACAAGATCAGAGTGTTTTTCTGCTGCGACACAGATTACTGGTACATTTTTCATTTTATGTTAGCCCAAACTGAAACAATATGAGGACACAATAAACTATTACACAATGGGGCATCAACCTTGGAAACTGCAACTCCAAATAGGACTTAGTTAAAAATCTGACCATATAGGTGAAGCAGACAAGTACTCTTCCTGATAGGATTAACAGAGAAAACCCAGAGACTTCACCCACCCACTGCTAGCATTCTGCAAGTACATTCAGATTTGGTGTCAGCACTTTAAGACGTTGACAAATCTTACAGTCACAGAATCACAGAATGTGTCAATAAATTTGATAATCAAAGATAAATCACAGAGAACTTGACAAAGGCAGCAAAAATAACAAAAGCATGTTTCTTGAGAAACTGCAGAATTTTAATCTCCGTGACTGAAACAGCCGGGTAAAAGGTGATAAGTGCTTAACAAAACTTACATCATCTCGATATAGCATAAGCAACATAATAATAACACCATCAAGGAGGTGAAAGATTAAGTTGCTTGAATTCAGATCACACAGTACGAATCTAACTATAAATCTGGCTATTTTAACCTGGGGTCAGGTCTGTCCCCCTGACATTTAAATTCTGATTAATAAAAGTACTTTAGTCTGCACAGACAACTGTTTAGGCTAGGTGATCAAAGTTCCCAGGATTTTACAGGCTGTATACCTACAAAATTAGATAGGGATCAGTGTTGGCAGCTTTCAGTTCTCAATATGTTAACATTTAGGATCCCCTAAAAAGTGCTGAGAATGTAGCTGTTTATTTCAAGACATTTTCATACAACCTTTTCGCAAGGATGTTACACACAGGTCTGACTGAATATGTCTCCTCGCCCTGGCTTTCTTATATTCAGCACAGGCTTTCACAATACAAAATAAAAAATTCACTGTGTTTCATTTCATTTGCAGTTGTTGTTCATCTTAAAGTATAAAAAACCTCAAAAGGTTTTGTCTCTAGAAAGACGCTCATTAAAATTTCAGTGCAGGGTACTGTACTCTCACATTTTTCTTTGCTTTTTACCCTTCAAATTGTTATTGCCCCCTGAAATGAGGAAGAATGATCAAAGGGAGCTCTTGATGGCTTCTATGTGGGCAAAAGGCAGTGAGTAAGATTTGGAAATGCACCAGCTACAGTTTGCTCTGATAGGAAATAAGGAATAGCAGAGATGGTTGAAACTCCTTGGGACTTCCCAAATATGAAACTCCTTGTTGCTGCTTGCCACATCCTGCCGTGGCTCTGGATGGACAGTATCTGGCACGAGTCAGAATGAATTGACCAAAAAAAAAAAGAGCAGATCAAATGCATGCAGTACAAATGAAAATACCAAAATTTAAGAATATTCACAGCTGGATTTAACAAAGGTAAGAATAATTCCTTTCCACATGTGCAAGTCAAGTATCTTCATAGCTTCTTAAAGACCGCTTGACAGAATAACGTTTCTTTTTACAAACATTTTAAATGTGTTTAAATTTACATCATGAGTTTGGAATTGTGTCTTCAAAGCCATAAAATGAAGAATAAAGCAGGAAACACCCTTTTCCTGATACAAGAGGATTGCTACAGGAATCAGTTAAGAAAAAGCTGATTTCTAAGAGCTCTCTCACACTTGAAGTTAGCATACAAAATAAATCAGGGTCTGCCCTCAGGAGTCAAAAGAGAAACCTAACAGAGGTAAAAGCAGCTGTAACTCAGATACCTTCTGTCCAGCTTTTAACTCCTTCTTGTCTTCTTGTAGTTCCTTAGACAGATGATCCTTAAAGCTCTGCTAGGGTTTTCCTGCCTTAATGTATTGATGAGGAATATCATCAGGGAATCATACTTACCATCCCACTAAAATTAACACATCAGCTATGATGAAACTGGTTACTTAAGTGAGAATATTCACGAACACTACCTTCAAGATAAGGTAGAGAATCAACACTAAAACAGGTCAAGATGACCCAGAATACAATTTAAGGATGAGCCGGAAGATGTCAAAGATTACAGAGAGAGAAGTTGAGTACCCACTGAACAAAAGGTGAAAAACCAAAGAAAATGTAAAGTCTTAGAAAGAAATTGCAGTAAATTTTTAAGTCTTCCCAGAGCCAACAAACACACAGTAATATTTGGAAGGAGATAAAGTTTCATTTAAAAGATAATGAAGCCGAAATAAAAAAGGTAATGTTATTAAGGCTCTAGACTGTTAAAGGTCTTCCTATAGCAAGAGGTTTATTTTTCCTGAAAAGTCCATTGCCATTGATAAAAAGCTACACACATATCTGTTGGTAAGTTTGAGGAGTAAAGGGTCACTTGATTATAGTTGATTGGTGTTATTTATTCTTCACTCTTTCCTGTAAAAACCCAATCTCTCCAGAAAAATGTCTGACATTTAGAGTACACACACATACTTCAATACCAATACTCTGGTATTTGCTACGTTTTTCTACAGTTATGTGTTTCAAATTCCGAGAATGTAGCTTTTCTATTTTTCTGAATGTATGATTAGAACAAAGAGGAAAAGCAGTGCTCTGAAAACTTATGGATACACGTACCATACTTCACCACATCTGTTGTAAAAAAGAAAATGGATTGCTTCAGTGCTCAATTTCAGAGGTACATCTTCCCGGTCTGCAGAGCAGCCTGAAAGGGAAGGTGTTGAGAGTCACTTCTTACCCTGGGACTTTGACTGTGAAACCTAGCTCTTGGAAAGGACTCCGAGGTAAACTGGGAAAACTCTGCACAGCACCTCTTTAAGTTTTAGGAATTTCATCTTTTCTTTTATGTGGCTTTTGGCAGCTTCCTTGATAGAGGCAGGCAGTAGAAAGATCAAGCTTTTTCCTGCAGCATTGATATTCAAAAAAGAGTAGTGAGACACTTAGCTTTGCTTTTCTTCAGTGAATATAAAAATATTTTATTTTGCATGAGGAAACATTTTCAGACTGTTTCAAAAAAGCTTTCAGTAAGACCTCACTTCACAAGTTGTCGCACCGTGTTGTTGAACTGAGCCTCATGAGGCTCAAGCCATTGAATTGTAAATCCATTACCCCCACAACAGGAAAAAACAGCCTGAAACAACCAGAGATGTAAAGTTGTTCTTCCTAAGTGTGGATGGTGTGTACCACCATTTTTCGGGACAGATTGGACAGAGTGAAGAATGAAGAATATCAATCAACTGTAATCAAGTGACCACCACGAACCACAGCCATGAGTTATAAGACTTCAGTATCAGAAACAGAGTTCATATTATGGGATAACTAAATGCAATTGTGTTTTTGCTCCATAGCACTCCTCAGAACTTGATTGTGCACCTCACCAGCTTTCTGCAATTTTGTCCTATTGTTCTTTACTGTTTGTATTTAGACACAATTTTGTCTGTAAGGCCTTCCATCTTGTTTCCTGTGTGCTAATTCTGATTTATTTCAGTTTTTTTGGACAAAAGATCGTTGTTGCACTGTATATCTAGAAATCTCCATTGCAAATTTTTAGTCTCCATAGACTAAAATCATACTACAACCATCTGCTTTTAAAGCTCAGGAGAGATTATGTTTAAAGTTCACAGACAGTTGTCGAATAATTTAAGAGAATAATGCACCAAATATATAAACATCCTGCCAATGTATAGTCAAAACTTATTAAGATATTATTAAAACCCAAAGATTGATTCCGTCTTACATCTTCCAAGTTCCATTGAATTTCCTCCCTTGTGACTTCACATACATATCGTCATAACTGATAGGGAATGCAAGGACAGAGACATCTTGTGGTAATAATTAGAGATATGCAAACAACTACACTTTTATGTGCTGCAAATGCCCTTTAGATACATGAAAATCTGGCTTTATTGAACTTCTCCAAGCGGTTTCAGTACAAAGTCTTTCAAAATAAAATATCAGAACACTTTACTGATAGAACAATTTTACTGCCCAAGAAACATTATTGAAACTGTATGTAAAATTTAAAAAATTAATTTGTTAAATCCAGCTCTAGTTGCACTAAACCCACATAGCGACTACAATTCCATATTACCTAGAAAAGAAAATCAACCAACAAAACATAAACTAAATCACTACCTTCTTACATTAGAATACTTCAAAAGATCACTGGTAGAAGTGACACGAAATTGCACATTTAAACAGCAGAAAGGAAAAGTCAGAACAGATGTTGTTTCTCCCTCTGGTGGTCTCTAAAAACTACTAGGTCAACCTTAGAACTGGCACGGATATATCAAGACACTGTGGACTTTCTTCATGCAGGTGGTCTCTGCACTGTCACTCAGTTTCTTCATCTTAAATACAAAGGTACTTTTTATAACCTCAATAAACCATTTGAAGTTTCTCCTCGAAATGTACTATCCCCTACTTTCAACACAAATGGGATCTGGAGCACTGAGAAAAGCACCTTTTTGCTGTTCAGCAGCTCTGGTGAGGTGTATCAGATAAACATGGGTAATTAACAAAGGCATTATTTATACCAATCAGTGACAACATTGAATACTCTGGAAATGGGAATGATTTCAGCAATTGTAAATTTTGAGGAATCTAGTTAAATCCATCCTATATGGATGAACACATATGTCATTGATCAATATTCTTCTAAGTGAAAGGACAATAAAAATACATTAACTCTCGAGTACTATAGGAAAACGTTACCGTGCTACAAAATATTGTTCAGTGCTGAATGACTGAGAGTTCAGGGAGGTTAAACACTTCAGCTATGATCACAAATCAAGGTCAGACATTAGCTTTGGAAAAGCATCTCACACCCCAAGCCTCAGGATTTTACAGAAGCTAACAGAGTCTAACATAGGTATATTATCTTTTAGTTTACTAATGACTGCATGAAAGCACCTACTCATGAGAAGCTAATTGTATATTATCGTTTAGTTTACTAAAGACTGCATAAAAGCATCTAATCATGAGATGCTCATTGTTACAAGTCACTGCAAAAATAAAAAGGATTATCTCCAAAAATATTTGAAACACATTGAGAGCAGTTGAAGACGTGTGACCACATTGCCCTCTGGAATACGAGAAAATAAATGCTAGTATTTTCAAACAGAGTACTAAATGCCTGTGAGTGGATTTACTACACATTACCAAAACAAGATCTCTTGTGTGACAGCAGAGAAGAGAAGAACAATACTGGCTCTGAAATGCTGAGCGAGGTTGCAGAGTGAACAATGGAGGAGACTGCTGTTAGCTGACCTGGAAGACATCACAGGCTGTTTTGACAGCCGTTTAGAAATTTGAACGTTTATGGAATGGGAAACATATCGTTCAGGAAGTATCCCGCCCCTAGTGACATTATTTCCTATTATTTCTTGTCTCCTGAAGACTGATTATCTTGGCCAACTTTCCAAAGACTGCAGAGGATACAGTCACGATCACTCACTTCTGCTTTCATGAGCTGTTACTAAAGCTATCAATATTTTTACAATACTGTTAAAGGAAACATTTTTCCAATGAAAAGAAAATTTTCTTTCACATAAACAGCGAGGTAGCTTGGTGGTTTTAACCAAATTCCCAGTTACAAGCACAGATTGACGTTAGAATACACACTGGTTTATTTTTTTTTTTTAAATTAAAATATAATACCTTTAAAAAAAATAAAGCTTTGTAAAGAGAAGGCTGTAACCTACTTCAGGCTGTAAACTATGAGAACAAGGAAGAACAAAGCATAATTGAAAGTTCTGAAATTCCTCATCAAATAGATAGTAAGTAAGGAAACAAAACCAAATTAAACAGTGTGACAGAGGCAGTTTTTGGAGTCATTCTCTGCTTCCCTCGCAAAATTCTTTTCAGTTAAGTCACAGCTTTAACATTAATCATAAACCAAAAGAATACTGCCTAGGAAAAATAATGGATATGGAGTAAGGACTAAAATAACTGATTAATGAAGGGTTTAGGGAAGTCAGAATCTCCTGAGGAGATCTGTCTGCCAGTGCCATTGACAGCCAAGGAATTCAAAGATTTGTCAGGAAACACTGCAGGGATGGCTGACAATAATGAGCTTCTCACCTGGCATGAGCCCAAGTAAATGCAAAGTTTCAGCTAAATAGGTTAAGAATAACGATGCAGCCGTTAGGGGTAGAAACATTACATGTCTGTGAGCTTGAAAATGCCCAGCCAGTCACCCTTCCTACAGAGACTTGTTGCACATATAAGTTGCCGAACAGTCTCTCTCATCCCACCTTGTTTTCTGAAATGATCCTTGGCTCTGCTTTCAACAAACAAAACTGATTCTTTAGGACGGTAAAAAGTAACATAAGGTATGGATGCACTTCCTGCTCTTTGGACTAGCTTCCTGCTCCTGCCTGCACTACATCTCTGACTCGAAACATCCATTAAGTATCCTTGCCCTCTGCCTCACTGAATTGTTGAGTTTATCTTGCTTGGCAATCACCTTCTTCAATGGCTCTGCCTCTGATTGTAGGTCTCTTTCTTGCCCTTGCACCAAAAGAAATTCAGAGGGACTTGCTTCCTGCTTCTGCTAGAACGCAGACTTAAGAGTGGCTAATGCATGCCCTTTCCCCGTTCTTTCAAAAAGAAATAATGTTCATGTAACAGTCCAGCTATGCTGAATATTTTTCAAATCAGCAGGGAGAATAGTTTTATGCTGCAAGAACTGGACTTGCCTAGCAGAAAGCCAACTTAAAAGAATATTTCATTGAAAAGTGCAGACATTTTTCTGCATTATCATCTTCTCAGTACAATACCTTTAGGGGCTTTTTGCAGGGGTGACAGAAGGAAGGAAATCTGAAATATGATTATGGAACTCAACAGTGTACTCTGCATAGGTTGGTACTAACAGTGCTCATTCCCTCACAAATAGCAAACAAGAAGTGTGTTCAGAAAACCGAACCTGCCAGCGTTCCAACACACATGTACACGGAACATTGCAGCACTGTCAAGCTGGAGGGAGTAAGAGATAACTGAGGAAAAAAAAGGTTCAGAAAAGAGATGAAAGCAGAAGACACGAAGAGAGTATTACGGAATTTTAAAAGGCAACTCTGACAAAAGAAAGTAGTCCCCCATAAAACACATTTCTACTGGCTTTCAGGCAACACACCAGTACTAGAAGCAACCTATACCAATTCATTTTCCTCTTCAAAGCAAAGCTCTATCCCTAATGTACCTGCTCCAAATATTGCCTAATGTGTAACAACCTTGCTAAGCTTTTCAATAAAGGCAGAGTAAGATTTTAACAAGTTTCATATCACAGTAATCCTACAAGCAGCACCAACCTAAATGCTGCAGCAACTGAGGCTTTTCAGAAACTGAGAAAACGTTGCCTAACAGACCTACTTACCCATCCCATTCACCTATTTAGAGGCATCACCCTGTTGGCTAATATTTGCTTAAAAGGCCTGTTATGTTCGTGCCATGTGGTTGTCTAATGCTGCATTTACAGACCAGTGCAGCAGCGAACTGCTGGCTTTGTCGTGTGCCGGGGATGGAGAAGTAGCCCTGCACAACTTCCATTGCCTGGCTTGTCTTGCAAAGAAAAGGACGACTGCATGTACTCACAGTTCCAGGTAAGACTTATACTGCCTCTGTAGCTGTGGAAGGGGGCTCAGACAAAGGTGTTTAACTCCAAGGTTTTGCAGAAATATCCAAAACTTCTGCTGCTCATTCCAAGTACAAGAAAATGTAAAACTGGTGGATCAGGAAAGGACCCGGTATCTGACTCTGCACTCAGACTGCTCCTTCAGCTGAAACGTTCTGCTTCACTACTGGCTGGTCAAGTTGAGCGAGATGTGGCATCGACATGAACTGGGATACCAGCCTGGGTTGTGCGAACAAATGAAGCACGGGCTGCGCAGGCCACCGGCGGAATCTCCTGTTGCTGGGTACTGAGTCTGCCCAATTATACGTAAAGCACTGACTACTGAGCTAGGACTGAAGTTTTTTTAAAAAAACAACTATAAAAGCTGTCTTCTCACACAGTATCACACAGTATCACAGTACTACCAAGGTTGGAAGAGACCTCACAGATCATCAAGTCCAACCCGTTACCACACAGCTCAAGGCTAGACCATGGCACCAAGTGCCATGTCCAATCCTGCCTT
>JAOXOE010026423.1:0-21800 GCA_028565055.1 Phoeniculus purpureus
CTCTTCGTCTCTAGACTAAATTAGCTCAGGTCCCTCCAATGCTCTTTAGAGGGCCTGTTTGCCAGCCCTCTGTCCAGCCTCACTGTTCTTTGGCTCCCCTCCAATCCCTCAATGTCCTTCTGACCCTGTGGTGCCCAAAACTGGACCCAGTACTCAAGGCATGATCTTGCAAATGCCAAGTACAGAGGCATCATCACCTCCCTACTCCTGCTAGTTACTTTATTCCTGATCCAGGCCAGGATGCCATTGGCCAACAAGATCACCTGGGCACCCTACTGGCTCCTGTTCAGCACACTGTCAACCAACACACCCTGAGATCCTTTTCCACCAGTCAGCTCTCCAGCCAAGAGAGCCAGTTTAGTCAACATCTTGACAAAGAAACACAAGACCTCACTATTTTTTGCTCTAGTTTAGAAAGCCAAGTTGGAGAATAGTTTTATGCACTGGTTTGACCAAAATACATCGCAAAATAAGAAGATGCCTTTAACCTCTTCTTTCACCGAGCATTTCTCCAAGATGACATGAAGCACTAACCAGTTCAAACAGGGAATGAAGAAAGTCTCTCCACATGGAAATTCTGCTAAGCTTAAGTAGCATGGAGAGAGGTTCTAACAATGGTCTGAAGTGATCAGTGTACCTAAGGATATTTTATCATTCAGTTCGTTTTTTCCTGTTTGCCTTCAGTGTCTCTGCTTTAGTGTACAAGCATCTACTGCTTGATTACATATATGCCTACCACACAAAAGAAAGGAAACCAATTCCTTGCTTAATAGAACAGACAGCAGCTAGGAAAAAAGACAGCACAGTTGGAGTGGAAACTTTCCATCCTAGGACATGAGCTTTTCTCACTTCAGGGGCTAAGTTTTTAAAACAGCAGAAGAATGCTGTCAGAACACAGCTGATTTTAAGTTACATCAGCTTTTAGATTTTTATTGAAGCTATTCCTCGCCTTAAGGCTCTGCTGAACTGAGGTCAGCAAATCTGGAGAGCTGTTAAGTTAACATTCATATTCTGAAAACTGTCAACAGACTGGGCAAGTAAAGGCTTAAGTGTAGAAGTCTGAGGAGTAAAAAGTTTTCAGGAAACCAAAACACGCTGCTGAGGGAACAGAACATATCTAAAAGCCAACAGAAGGCTGGCTACCTTCACAAGTAGTAGTTGGGTTTTGACTGAGATACCAAAGTAAGCGGGAGGCATACAACTATCAGGAAACATTTACATCAACTATGGGAAAAAACCCCCTATGCTCAGGGCCACTGTATGCTTGACACACAGCTTAATCCCTAGTCTGACTAGGTACAGTGCAGAGCAAACATGCAGACTATACATTTGTTTTCTAAGCACCTCTTCAGTTTCTCCATAAACCTCAAACCTGAAGGACAAAAATGGGCACAGCAACTAACTGATCTGAAAAAAATAATCTCACAAACTGACTAGAAGATAACAGGGAAAGCAGTAAGAATCTCTCACTGAGTGCTGATACACTGCAATACCTGAAACCTTAAGCGAACAGACTGCTATAACAGGCACATACATAGCCCCTAGCAGTTACAGAAGACAGAAAACAGCTGCGAGGCTACATGCTTTATATGTCACACAGGACTTCTCTGGTCATGTAATTTGTTTCAAATTGGATTAAGCCACTTGCTTTGATGCGTTTATTTTGCCCCACCTTGTGGTGAAAACCAGTTTGCATAGTGTGCCACAGCCATTTGGTTCACCTCGTGGCATTCTACTACCTTGGAAAGCAGAGATCGAAGACCAAGCAGATACTGAAAAGCACATCTGTTTACAAAAACAGTCAGTGAAGACCAGTTAGGCTGTAGAAAGTATCACCTGACTACCTGAGTACAACAGTAGCTTACCCTAAGAAGGTGTAATACTGTACAGAGAGGGATGTCAGTGAGTTTTCAAGTCTCATTTTAACTCATAATGCACTACCACCCACTTCTACCAGTGCTTCAGTACTCGTCCATTTTCACAGCAATACTGAACCCTCCACAGACGGGCCAAA
This sequence comes from Phoeniculus purpureus, assembly GCA_028565055.1. NCBI lineage: Eukaryota > Metazoa > Chordata > Aves > Bucerotiformes > Phoeniculidae > Phoeniculus > Phoeniculus purpureus. Next base: position 2,015 of record JAOXOE010026423.1, read on the forward strand.
CTCACTTATGTGAAACACTAGGCTTCTATAAGCTTCACATGATGATTATTCAGAACTAGCCAAAGGCTTGAACTGCCTCTTTCCACAACTTCCAGTAGTAGTCTAGGTAGTTTTGCCTTACATTTGCCCTGAGCAAAGAACATGTACATTGCCAACCCCAAACAGCTACATTAACTTCTATTAACACCATGTTTATAATGGATTTCAGCCAATGTGACGTGATCTAGATGATCCTGCTCTGGTAGGGGGACTGGACTAGATGATCTGTCGAGGTCTCTTCTAATCCCTAATGATTCTATGATTCTGTGAACATGGTAGCTAAGGCTGTGTTTTGCATCTTCAGAGGTTCCAGTATTGATACTGCCAGGTCCATGTTCAAAAGCAGTGTCCAAATGCCTAAAATATGATCTATTATTTTTAATATATGGAAAAAAAAAAATCAAAGAACTCATTTTAAAACAGCAAGACCCAGAAGTCTCCTCAATGACATTAATAACAGTACCAAGAGACCTGCTATGGAAGACTGATTAATACATGGTTTTATATAGGTAAAATACAACACAAACAAGCTGACAGAATTTCACTAATAAGTTTGTGCTAGTAATTTCACCTCCTTTGTGGAAGAGGTTGACTTACCAAGTACTGTTACACTTGTTGTCGACTGTGTATTTCCAAGTGGGAAAGTAACTGCCTTGCAAATGTAGTCTCCCGCATCAGAAAAGCTTACGTTTGTTAAGACGATAGTTGCATCACTAAGGGAGTTTTTCTTGAATGACAGTCTTTCTGTGTATTCTTCCTGAATATATATTCCATACTTGGGATGATGTACAGCTATAGTGAGAGAACTTTTTCCATGTATCTTCTCCCAGGATACTTGGATTATGGTTTCGTTTATATCAATGACACATTTCAATTCAACCTTCTTCCCCCAAACTGCTGTTATATTTGGATTCACAATTGGTCCAGCTAAGGCACCTAAAAACAAAGCAACCATTAGTAGGTACACAAGAAGGTTATGCCCCTTAAATCTCCACATTAAGCCCTCTTCGGGAATTAGCTTGCCTTTTTCAAAGACAATTCTACTGAATAACTGCATTCTAGCTGATCCACAGCAGTGTGGGAACACCAAACACGACAGCTTTAAGTAGAAACAAAGCCAGGTCCAGATAAAGCCTTCTTCAGAAAATAGGATCACTAATACACCTCTTTCTACAGAAACTGTGTGTAACTAGTGTATAAACCTTGGGGAATTTAACTAGATATGAACATTACATGAACTGGGATTCATAGAATCCCCAGCTAACAGACATAGTGCTTTAGCTACCCGATTACTGAACCAAAGCATCAGGTAAAAAAACCTAAGGTAAATTACTGCACTGATTTCAACTTTCAAAAGGTAAAGTTTATAATAAAGATTTTTTAACGAAAAAGGCATAAGCAAGACTTCTATCACTTATCACATCAACGCTTTAGAAAGCAAAGCGACAATAAAAAAAACAGCAGCACTGAAACACCAAAAATGAAAACAAAGTCTTCTCAACTGCTACATCCGGACAGTGACAGTTGATTTCGGAACACAATTTCAGCTTCACTATGCTAGGTTCCAACACAACCGTTGTTGAAAGGCTTCCATTTTCCATCAATTATATTACAGATCATAGTGTAACTGTCAATGAAGGCACTTAAACAAGTGCTCTGAAGATTAATATATGGATTTCTTCAGTCTAAATCCATTAATACCAATACAGCATGAAAACATCAAGTTGCACAAACAAAACCTAAGCCAGTACTTCACACCAAGATAGCTGATCTGCCAGTCACTAAAAGGGGCTGGTGACAGGAAAAAACCACAAACAAGTAAAAAATGAGTAAGTTTCATATACAGAACATCTGCCATGACTAATCCACAATTCAAAGAAGATTCTGTCTACTCTCTTTGTGTCACTTGACCTAATATAGATCCTGGAGACAGACAATGGAAGAAGGGCAAGTTAGTGAACTGAAACACACAGCATCTACCCCAACTTACACACAATTTACACAGTTTATTAGGGTTGGAAGGGAGCTTCAAAGGCCATCAGGTCCAACCTTCCTGCTCAAGCAGGATACAAATCACAGACAAGAAGAACCACCTCAAAAAGCCTCAATCAAGTCCACAAAACTGCATCCAGCTGGGGCTGAAACATCTCCAGAGAAGGGGGCTCCACAGCCTCCCTGGGAAATCCCTTCCAATAGTTGACAACCCTGACTGAAGTTTCTCCTCTGATTGAGGTAAAACTTCCTGTGCTCAAACTGGCACCCATTACTCCTTGCCCTGTCTGATGCCACTGAAAAGAGAGGATTCCTTTATGCTTGGCAACCAGCCCTCATCGATTTAGAGACAGGGATTAAATCCCCTCAGAGCCTTCTTTTGTCCCAACTAACAAATCCCAATGCTCTCAATCTCTCTGAGGTCCCACCCTTGGCCTCCATTTGCCATTGCTACATTTAAGCATAAAGTGGAGTGCTGCTTAAAAATTATTTACTTATTGCCTTCTACATATATATAAATAACAAACCCAAGTTACACTTTCCAAAGCGTTTCAGAATGTACAGAATATAGTTATTCTGCAGTGTTATTTAAGGAAAAAAATCCATGAGGCGTGGCTGTCAAGAAGAAAGAGACAATCTCTCCTCATTTGCACCCTGTGATAGGACAAGAGGCAATGGGTGCCAGTTGGAGCACAGGAAGTTCCATATGAATATGAGAAAGAACTTCTTTACTGTAACAGTGACAGAGCACTGGAACAGGCTGCTCAGGGAGGGTTTGGAGTCTCCTTCTCTGGAGACCTTCCAGACCCATCTGGATGTGTTCCTCTGTGACCTGCCCTAGGTTCTATGGTCTGGCTCGAGCAGGGAGGTTGGACTTGATGACCTCTGGAGGTCCCCTTACAATTCCTAATGATCTCTGTGTGTATGACCCTAGCCTGATAAGCCTCTCAATGAATAAGTCCTTCCTATTGTCTAATCTAACCAAACCTAATGGCACAACTCAAAACCATCTCATCTTTGAAAGTGTGAAAATAAACAAAAAAATGCTTCTATCAGCTTTGTTTGTGCCATGAAAATGTCATATGAATTCCAATAGTATTTTCTTGTATTTAACTTCTAGCTGTTACTTTGCTGATTTACTGATTGATCTGCAGCAGCCTCATGTACATTTCTCTCTCTATAAACACTTGCTGCTATCAAACATTCATCATTTGCATCTTCATAAGATAGTTTAAGTTGGAAGGGATCTCAGAAATCTTCTACTTCCAATCCCTCTGCAATGGGCAGGGACACATCTCACTGAATCACACTGCCCAGAGCCACATCCAGCCTGGCCTTAAACACTTCCAAGGAGAGAATATTAACAATCTCTCTGGGCAACCTGTTCTAGTGTCTCAGCACCCTCACTGAGAGTGGTTCTAGGACTCCTGCTACTGTTCATTTACACTCTTTGATAATGGCAATACAGTCAATACATGACCACACCAAGTGTCATACATTCATCTCATACTCTAACACATGGCTCAAGCTCCAAAGTCAAGCAAAAAAAAAAAATAGAAAATTAAGTCGATTAATCTGTGCTTGAACTTAGATATTGTTTATGTAACAGTACATATACTCCAAAGTGGTTAAAGCTTTAAAAACTGTTTAAAGCTCAAGTGAGAACAACCACATTTGAGTTTGCAGTAGCATCTCCAGTTTTGATCTTCAAGCAGTTGTTATTTAACTAGCTTCCTTTGATTGCTGAGCAATCAATTTAACAGTTCAAAGTAGCATGTTAATTAGTATGCTAATATTTCAAGACTCCAAGACAGGCACTCCCTTTGACATGCAGAATCCTACTCCAGAGTCAGTATTTTGCTCAAAGATTGTACTTGGATAGCAAGTAACAGCTGGCAGGTCTACTTCAAAACAAAGCTTTAGAGGCTTAAAACGAACAAGTTTCTGAAGAACAAGACACTGAAAGACCCCATGATTCAGCTCTTTAACTGATCCATTCAACTGATCCTAAAAGTTACATACCACTTTTGTAAACCCTAGCAACTCTCCTCCTCCTGAAATCCAACAGGGAAATGTGTATTTCTGCATTAAAAACCACGGAACTAGGAGCTATCAAACACTGACCACATAACAGAAACTGTTCACTACTAATTCTGACTCTTATTTCACTAACTGAATAACACACTGCGGAAATAGACTCTGGAAAATATAATTACCTTAATACAGCAAAGTGTTGTAATAAACAGCAGATTTAGGGATGTTGTAAACAGAATAGCCACACACAAAAGCAATCCGTTTCGATACCTGCTATAGGCAGGTGTGCTTAAGCATGGCTTAACAGCACACCACTGTCAATGCAGGCTGCACTGACACTGGCTGCCAACTGAGACAATAAAGCCAAACTGCATAAGAACAGAAAATAACCCTCAAGCTTTTTCCCTGCATCAGCAAGTAATTCAGTGCATGGCCACAGTAGTCTCCGTCCACAATACTGCAGGGAACTAAAAGTTCCTTCCAGTCAAGAGCAAAGCAGAACAACAAGAATGCCCCATTTTGGTGACAGCAAACGGCTATGTTAGCAGAACATCCTGAAACACTCTTGAGGTCAGGCTGAGCACTACTGTTAGGTCAACTTAATTTTAGCCAATATCAGAAAGCTTAAGACTTATTCTTCCAGTGCTCCTTTTCCTGCATCAGCATCATCAGGCACCAAAGAGAGCCCAAACCTACAAAAGCTCACCTGTTTTGTTCCTGATTTAGCTTTCTGAATGGACTCATTCCCTGCTCAGCCACAAGCAGGCAATGCAACAGAGGCAACAAGAGCACAGCCACATTTTTAGTGACGTTTTCAGATTTGGTTAGCTAGAGAATCAAATTACTTCAGGACACAAGCCTGAAACCTCAGCTTGAGGCTCTATAAAAATACATGCCTAAATTACTGGGAAGAAGTCAGTGTGTGCTTGTAGTACCAGAGCATGATCAAATTACTGTGCCCAAAAAAGAGAAGCAAGAAGCGTAAGAGATTCCACTTTAACACCAGCTTCCAATTACAACTGTTAGGGTAAAAACTACTTAAGTCAAAGTCAGTATTAAAACCTAGTGTCTTTCTTGCATAAGGATCTGCTTTATCACAGCCCTTATCCTGAGTCACAGTTTTGTCAATAAAGCTTTTGGGGGAAGCACTCTTCGAGCAAAAACAGGTCATGAGGTTGGGTTCTATAAACATTAACTAGATTCAGCTCATCCTCCCTTTTTTCCATACAGCACTAGCTTTCTTTCTATAAAAGCAAACCAGAGGTATATTAATTCCATCATCTAAGAGCAATTTTAAAAACCTTGTTCAGTGTTTAATCATAGCAGTGTAACAGGCACAAAGAAGCCTACTAGAAGTCAAAAAAAAATGAGGCGAAATGAGGCAAAATAAACAGTCTGAACCAGACACTACTACAATCCTCTTAGCCTTCCTCTGCATCTGACAGCTATCTCAGGCAACTTTTTACTGTATTAATGTTCAAGGAAATCAATCTTTTGAATCCAAAGATGAACTTCATCTGGCATTAAAAGGAAACTAGGAATGCTATGGTAACAATTGTTTAAGTAACTTCATTTTAGATTTCTCCTATTTTATTGATGTATTACTCACTACACCTCACACACACAGACCACTAGAAAATGCATCTATCGACTTCTGAACATCAATTTTTTATACCTACAAATGGACCAAAATGAGATAAAGTGATGACTGGAGCCTAACACAACAGCAGTTCTCCTCTAGCCTAGTTACTCTAAGATTATGAGTAGATATTTTCATTAATCATCTGGTCTTTCTTCTAATTCTTGTTAGCAGATATGACACACATACAGACTGACTCATAGAATCATCATGGTTGGAAACGACCTCCAGGATCATCAAGTCCAGCCCTCAGACCAACAGCTCCCTAACCCCTAGACCATGGCATCAAGTGCTCCAGCTACTTGCTTTTTATACATCTCCACAGATGGGGACTCCACCACCTCCCTGGGCAGGCTGTTCCTGTGCCCAGCCACTCTCTCAACAAAGAATTTCTTCCCAAGATCCAGTCTAAACCTCCCCTGACGCAACTCAAGACTATTTCCTCTTGTCCTGCTGTTAGTCATTTGAAAGAAGAGAGTAGCACCAGCCTTGCTACAACCTCATTTGACGTAGCTGCAGAAAGTAAGAAGGTCTCCTCTCAGCAGCTTACTCAAAACAATTCATTCAATACATTGAGACCACTTGCTCTCTAATGATGACTTGGTTCACCTAGACCTCATGACTCTGAGAAGATATCAGAGTGCAGTGCTTTTACAGGTCTCATTTCCAGCTCTCTGAATCATTTTTCTCCCACCTGTGTTTCAGGAGTATCCTCACATCCTTTGCAGAACAAGGAAGTAGCAGCTATACACAGAGGAATTAGCAAAACCAGAAAAAAAGAAAGAGACTCAGAGGACACCTAAGATGTCTTCAAATTCACTGAATGGGTAAGCCTCAGCTAGTGGCACTTAAAAATAATAAATTATGAAACTAAGTTCTGTATTCCAGAGCACCAGTACTTTTAACACAGCATAATTTCTTAAGACAGAGCACTTCCAACTATCTTTTTAATCCTCAGATCTACTACATTTTCAGGTTGAACTTGAATGCTATATTCAACCTGTTCAACTACAGATCTGTTTTATTACCCAATCTTTTACACTATTTGCTGCTTCCATTAGTATTTTTTCCAGTTACTCTCTTTGATAAATGTTTTCCTGAGACACAGATGACTCACAGCAAGTAACCCGTGTCCTCTATTACTTATTAACTGCACTCTGTTCTATAAGCAGACACCCAGTTTTTGTTACATAGGCTTTTACAAGTTCTCAGCTCTTCAAAGCTAATACATGAATCCACATGAAGTCACTATTAACCAAGTCCTCAACCAAGTTCAGTGACATACTCAAAATCACTCCTTAGAGACTCGTGTTCTCATTCTCTAGCACAAATAAGTCTTGGAGAAAAAACAGTCAGGCTTCAGCTTGGAGAAAAATTTCTTGTTCTTAGTACATTATGTTATAACCTCATGTTTAGATGGAAGTTTAGTGTTGCTGGCTTAAGGTTTCTTTCAAAAGCTCCATTTCTACTGATTTGAGCAGTTTACCCACATGGACTCTACAGATTAAAAAAGGCATAAAGATTGATTTTTGTAGTCAACTCTCAATGTATGATCTGAACATTTAATTTAAGTTACTGTAGACTCTAGGGGTGTGCATGGGTTAATCACCTCTGTAGCCTCGTCTTTTGATAACACTCAGACAAAACACTTCAAATATAGGGAAGATGCTTTGATCAAGATGGTAGTTCTGGGTTTAAGTCAACTCCCTGTTTTTCACATATCATTCCCCATCACCTGAAATCCAACAGCATAGCCTGCTATAATAAGGATCTGTGCAAGTTAAAGGCAGAACTACAGGCAATAACACAGAAAGAGAAAGGTCAATGTGGTTTGACAGATCATTGAGAGGTGGGTGTTTGTCTCATTTCACAGGTAATTAGTAACAGAACAAGAGGGAAGAGCCTCAAGCTGCACCAGGGGAGGTTGAGGCTGGATATCAGGAAAAATTTTTTTACTGAAATAATAGGAAGAAAACTGGAGGTGGGCGGTTGGGCACTATTTACCACAGAGGTCTGCTTATCACTCCTGCTTAATTTCAAAAAATCTGCTATCAGTGATATAGCAGTACAGCCTCTTTCACCTAGCACAAATCTTGCTAAAGCATGTGTTGATATTCCAGTAGTGAAGAATAACCAACAAGTAAATTACCTTCCACTTTCTATCTGCCCAGGGAGGTGGTGGAGTCACCATCCATGGAGGTATGTAAATCCAAGTAGCTACAGCACTTGAGGCCATGGCCTAGGTGTTAGAGAGCTGTTGGGCTGAGGGCTAGACTTGATGATCCTAGAGATCCTATCCAGCCATGATGATTCTATGAGAGTCTATATGGTTGTTTCAGCATTACCACATAATAAACTAGCCATTAAACAAAGATGAGAAAGCACCTGCAATCAGAATCCAAAAATGCAATACGAAGTGATCAGTATAGGATTCTTGTCATTGCTGTTTGCTCTCCTTCAGTGTAGGCTGGAAAGCCACTATTCTGCTACCCATCAACAGACACACTGCCACATGTAATCGTAAGGGTCACTGCAAAGTGTATCTTCCTATATTACCTAGAGAATTTGTGTCTTCTGAAGACTACAAGTTATTACTGCAAGACATACTTAATCATCCTGACCTCATCTATCAGACCCAGACATTCACAACACCCAAATCCTAGGAATCCCTATTTATCAGTAACAGCTTACAAGAAAATACACTCACATAAAGCCTATGACATCTCTAAAACATTCAACTGGTCATCTGTGGTTTAGGTATAAGCTATATTTGTCATTTCCAACCAAGACACCTAACAATTACCTCTACTCTTTCCTCTACTGTGGGTAACTTAACTGTATTTACCACAGATTCTTCTAGTAGACTAAAGTAACTAGGAAGCCAGAAGGCAGCCTTCACAGTGAAAACGAAAGCAAACGTAAGATACCACACATCTGGGCATTTTCCATGTCCTTCCTTGCCAGTGAGCAGCAAGCACACACACTCTCTAGTTTTTCTTTGCTGGCAAGTGTAGTTACAGCAGCTATTACTTGTTCCAGCTGCAGCTGAACTTGTTTTCCCAGCGCTATACCTACACACTCTCAGGTACTATCTGTATGATCTTCCTCCTCCAACATTCTACAAACTTCCCTTGCCCATTTGAGGCTTGTCTCCATTCTAACACAGGAATTCCCTATTCTTCCATGCTGACCTTCCACCAGACCTGTTGTTCTCTGCAGTGAGCAGGAAGTACATTTATTGTAGTTTGAAGATGTTTCTCTTAAAGGTCAGCCAGCTGTCCTCAGCCCACCTGCTGACTAGAACAGTTTTTCCAAGGAAACATTTCAAGCAGATACCCAAGTAAGACAAAATCCTGTTTATGAAATGTTTTGGGTTTATACCTAACAAATGAAATACAGAATCCTCCCTAGAGAGCCCATGACCACCCACATCAACAAAATGTCTTTAACTCACACCAGGCATCTTTTGGATGGTTTGTGTCCAGCCCTATTCCTCTTTCAGCTGATGCCAGGATAAATGACATCTCCCACAAACACCACAGCCTGCAATCATGAAGCTTCTTACAGGCACCTAAAGAAGGCTTAATCAACTTGTGTATTACGCCAGCACCAGAAGACACTGCCACTCATCTTTTTCTCTCCTTTTAACATTACCCATAACTTTGAACTAGCTTGTCACCTGCTGAAGAGCAAAGCTCTGCACATCCTAGTCACTCTTCCATAGAGCACTACCTTCCTCACCAGACAAGAATTTGATCCTACACACTACCAACAGCAGCAGCTGACTCAAGCTTGTTCACAAACAAGTCTTTCTGCCATCTCTTAAGCATGGTATGACCTAAAATATCCGACATTGAAAAAAAAAAAAATCTTTTCTTTCTCACATTTTGTTTAAGTTCCAGTACCCAGCAAAGTTACTACAGTTAAGGAAACCTAAGAGCGGATTTCAATCCAATCACATCAACGAAAATATTTTGGCTGGCAAATAACTGCCAAAGTCTTAGTGGCAGTGAACTGGAGACTTGATCTTTCAGGCATTTTGCAATCATTACACCAGCCAGACAAGCAAGCAGCAATGGTCACCTACAGCGCACTTACTGGAAGAGAAGCCAACTTGGGTGGCTATAAAAATTAATATAAATCTAAATCAAGATTAGTATTTCCATGTCTGTATTACCAGGCACGTACAGTACCACAGCAATACTGGAACTTGCTATACAGCAACTTTATTATCCATGCCTATATTCTTTTTGTTCTTCCCATGCTACGCTGCATTTGTCACAGTCCACTTTTCCATATATTAACAACAACGACTGAAGTTGGCCTTCAGATATGGCCTCTGAGAAAAAAAATAATCATCAGTTTCACAATTATTCAAGTAACACAGAATCAGGGAATCATCAGGGCTGAAAAGGACCTACAGGATCATCAAGTCCAGCCCTCAGCCCAACAGCTCCCTAACCCCTAGACCATGGCCTCAAGTGCTCTAAGTGACTCGGGTTTTAAACGCCTCCATGGATGGGGACTCCACCACCTCCCTGGGCAGCCTGGTCCAGTGCCCAGCCACTCTCTCAGCAAAGAACTGCTTCCTGAGAGCCAATCTAAACCTCCCCTGACGCAAGTGGAGGCTATTTCCCCTTGTCCTATTGTTAGTAATTTGGGAAAAGAAACCAGCTGGTACCAGCCTCACTACAACCTCTTTCTAGGCAGCTGTAGAGAGCAAGAAGGTCCCCTTCTCAGGCTCCTCTTCTCTAGACTAAATAAGCCCAGGTCCCTCCACCACTCTTTAGAGGGCCTGTTTGCCAGCCCTCTCTCCAGCCTCATTGCCTTTCTCTGGTCCTGGTCCAGCTCGTTAATGTCCTCCTGATCCAATGGTGCCCAAAAGTGAACTCAGTAAACAAGGTGTGGTCTCACAAGTGCAGAGTACAGGGGAACCATCACCTCCCTACTCCTGCTGATTACCTTATTCCTGATCCAGGCCTGGATGCTGTTGGCCTTCTTGGCCACCTGGGCACCCTGCTGCCTCCTGTCCAGCCAGCTGTCAACCAACACCTCTCAGGTCCTTTTCCACCAGGCAGCCCTCCAGCCATTCCTCCCCCAGCCTCTAGCTGTTGGGGTTTGCTGTGACCAAAGTGCATGACCTAGCACTTGGTCTTGTTAAACCTCATCCCAGTGGAGGCCCATCACTCCAGCCTGTCCGAATTCCTCTGCAGGACCTCCCTACCCTCAAGCAGATAGACACTGCCACTTAATTATGCGTTATCAGCAAATTTACTGAGGTAGCATTCAATTCCCTGATCCAGGTCATTGATAAAGGTTTTCAACAAGACTGGTTCTAACACTGAGCCCTGAGGGACACTGCTTGTGACCAGTCGTCAACTGGATTTAACCGCATTCACCACATCTCATGACTTAGGATAATTTAAAAACACTCCAACTGTGTAGGACATTTCAGCCATTTGGGGCAGAACACCACAAATGGAAAAATACTGTTGTATTAACAGGATATTTACAGTCTTGAATTGGATACTGTTTTTGCACAGAAAGAGTAAAGAATAAACAGAAATGGGCATCACTGTAACCGTTCATGGCAAACAGAACTTAGACTGCCCACATTTAGTGTGAGGGTACAAACCTTACAGACAGCCCATGAATAAGCCACCAAAAAACTTTGTGCAAGGAAAAGCTGTGAGTTGCTTAAACATCCAGAGTCACATGACAATTTTGCTTCTTGCAGAGATGGATGTTTCTGGAGTCCTTGACATAAGAAAGACAGAGAGCTCCTGGAACATGTCCAGAGAAAAGCAACTCAAATGATCAGAGGGCTGCCACACCTTGCCTGTGAGGACACACTGAGCAAATTGGGGTTGTTCAGACTGGAGAAGAGGAGGCTCCCAGGTGACCTTAGAGCACCTTTCCAATCTCTCAAGGGGGCTACAAGAAAGCTGGGGTAGGGCTTCTGACAAGGGTGGTAACGAGAGGACAAGGGGAAAGGGTTCCAAACTTGAAGAGGGGAGATTGAGGTTAGAGATGAGGACCAAATTCTTTGCTGTGAGGGTGGTGAGATGCTGGAACAGGTTGCCCAAGGCAGTGGTGGCTGCCCCATCCCTGGCAGCACTGAAGGCCAGGCTGGATGGGGCCCTGATTAACCTGCTCTAGTGAAGGTGTCCCTGCCTGTGCAGTGGGGTTGGAACTGGATTGTCTTTAAGGTCCCTTCCAACTCTGGCCATTCTAGGATTCTTTTTTTGGGGGTTTTTGGTGCAATTCAACTTTAAGGAAGGTCTTCACATTCTGCTAGGCATACAGCACCAGTTGTAAGCATTCAGCACTCCCAGCCCCAGAAGGGCACCTCCTACACCAATATTTCAAAACTATTAATAAATGGTCAAGAACACATATGAAATCCTTCTAGTTGATGGGATAACACATTTAATCCCTAGAAAAGTTCCAATTCTCTTAAACAAGTCACTCCCTCACTTTTTATACATTATCTTCTCTCATACCACCTTCTCTAGGAAGAACTGAGGTCTGGGGGAAGAAAAGGGAGGCTGTACTTTGCACTACATAAAGTAGCAAAGTCTAGGGGAATTTTACAAAGGCAGCTAAACATTAACTTCTCAGTTTCAATGACTTGTTAAGTTTGAATGTTATCTGCCAATATTTAACAGCCGCCGCCATACAATGAAGAGTAAAATGAACAGATTCTTTCAGGAGAAGCAAATCATAAAGTACAGTGCTTAAGTCTCAGCTGTCTGTGACAAGATGTGACGAGCTACCAGTTATGCAGATGCCTGCTGCCTGTCCTGAATTGCTGACACTGCTGGCTTTTTTTTAGCTCCTAAAGCCACCCTCCACTGAAGGCTATTCAAAGGAAGTTAACACTTTTAGTCCAGGAACTGCATCAAAACAGTAAGCTTTGGTAACCTACAACTAAGCATATTAGTGCTGTACAACAGAAGCTCAATTTACTGCACAACTACATTTTCAGTACATGCCATGCTGCCACTCTGCACTACTGCTGTAAAGAACTGTTCTTCCTAGCTGCTTATTGAGGTAATATTGAGCTGTTTATTGCAGGCAAGTCTTTAAGGTAATTCTCTAAAAGTTATTACACATATTAGGAGTTAACAACAGGATCCAATTTTAAAGTAAGCTTTTAGCACTTAAACTGCTTTATAGGGAAAACTTGTTTCCAATTTTATTTGGACATTTTAATGTTAATATAAAAAGACTTCCAACTGATTCTACTGTTCTTCTAGAGATAGTGACTACAGCATACTCTCTCCTGCCTACCCATGCACAAATGAGGCTTACTTAGACTGAAAGGCACTTCTGGAGGTTATCCAATGCATCCCCAACTGAAAGCAGGGCCAACTTTGAAGTCAGATTGAGTTGCTCAGGGTCATACTGTAGACAGGTTCTGAATATTTTCAAGGACAGACACTCCACAACCTGTTCCAGTACTTCATTCTTTGTGTGGGAAACGTATTGCTAACACATCAGCATTTCTTTCATTGTATCTTTGCCTGTTGCCCCTTATCCTTTCCCTGTGCATATCTAAGGACAGTCTGTCTTCATTTTCTCTTTCATCTCATATTAAACAGCCAGTCAGAGCCAACAATTAGCATCTCCCACTTCAGACTTCTCTCAAAGCTGAACAAACTCACTTCTCAGCCCCTCTTCACAAGTCACATGCTGCTGACTCCTAGTGTTAGTGGCCCTCCACAGACTGACACTCTGGCACTAAACCAGACACTGTACTCCAGATGCAGTCTCACAAGCTCCAACTGGCCAAGAAAAATTGCTCCCTTAAATTGGCTGACTATGCCCACCCAGTATGCTCTTCACCTTTGATACCACAAAGGCACATACTGACCTACAAGGATCCCTGTGATTTTTTCCTGTAAAGCTGCTCTTTACCAGTCAGCAACACACCTGTTTTGGGAGAGCATCTAGTTGGAGGCCTGTATCTCATGGAGTCCCCCAAGGGTCAGTACTGGGACCAGTCCTATTCAATCTATTCATTAATGACTTGGCTGAGGGATTAGGGTGCACTGTCAGCAAGTTTGCTGATGACACAGAGCCGGGTGCTGTCGCCGACACCCTAGCAGACTGTGCTGCCATTCAGTGAGACCTGGACAGGCTGGAGAGTTGGGCAGGGAGAAATTCAATGAAATATAACAACGGCAGTGTAGAGTCTTGCATCAGAAGTAGCACCACTGGGCAAGGGCTGAGAAGTAGTTTTAGAACACAAATACTATCAATCTTAAATACATTCAAAAATGAAATGACGCTTAGAAACTTTTGATCTCTACAATCATCTTGAGCAGAGCTGGCCAAGTATGTTTTTATGTTGGTGAATGTCAACAACAACATAAGAGAAAATGATGGAACTTCTCAGTAGTTTTGTCCCCTTGGTTACTCTCTTACTATGAAGAAGTTCCTTCCACTTGACTTTTCCTTGATTCATATGACTAGTGTTCTACCAGATTGCACATGTTGAGAAGAAAGTAAATAAAACTAGTTATCCAACTTGAATGCAATCAACTTGGTCACATTCTGTCTCCAGCACCTCTTTGTCCGCTAGGCTGTTCCTAGTTGTGTTTGTTCCAGCAATAATTAGCTTTCAGCTTAACCATATTCAGCATGGGCACTATTGTGGTTGAACTGCCATCCCTGGACATCTTTATGTGTAGATACAGAGCTCAGCAGTAGGCTTGGTACAGTTAGGTTAAGAGTTGGGCTCTATGACCTTAAAAAGGTTTTCTCCAATCCAAACAATTATTTGATTCTAAAAAAGCAACACAAGCAGATAAAGAATGGCCACCCAAAACAAAATTAAGAAAAGTTTAAGTCATACACTAATTTGTCATCTTCTAACTCACAGGCTGGTGAAAAATAACAGATCCAAAAGTAATCAATTCATCAAGCTAGCTCTGTTTCTTCTATTCAGCTGTACGCACATCAAATCTGGCCAACTGTCTGGCTAGCCTTGACTCATCTTTAAGAAAGCTGAGTCCTCTTCTTGGCAGGAGACTGACATTTCAATATGAAATTCTGAATGTGCCACGGCATTACAGTGACAGCACCAGCACCTTCTAAGTATATAAAACAACAGTCAGTTAAAGACAACACTGTGCTGTTCACACTAGTCCCAGGAAGATACTAAGGACAAGTTTAAAAAACTATTATGTTACGCCGGCTTTGACTACTAGAACAGGAAGAAAACAGTGATCCCCTGTGGACATACAAAGGTATTTTAAAAGCCAGATGATTAAAAACTACAGCCAAAATGTTAGTTGGCATCCTTGCTTTTCATTCATCCTAACATTTTTAATTATCGTAGCCTGTCTTCACCTTGTCCACTGTCCTATAACCACTTCTTTCAGAGTGACTCCAGCTTGCACTGCTTCCACATAGTGCTACAGAAAATTCACAACTGCCTTGTCTAATATTTAAATAGCAGTCAAGCATTACAAGCACACAGGATGTATTTTATTCAAATGCTAGCATCTGCATGGTTATGTTTATTTTACATGAGCACTGCTGTTTAAGAGTTATCTAGAAGGTGACAGACCTCAAACAAACAAACAGAGTAAAGAACTGTTCAAAAATGGCACACTTCATACTACACTGAATAATCCTGAAGGACAACTGGCTTGACAAACTTTTGACTTTGCTTTTTTGGGTAATTATCTAACCACCCATGTTTACACCTCACACAGACTATTTGAGACAACTTATTTGTACCAGTGCAGCTGCTGCATTTCCTGACACAGCAGTTTCGTACATTGTCCTACCTACTACAGAGCTCACTAACATCCCATTCTAACTCAACAAATACTTCCAGGAGACAAATCACTGACAAGAAGAACCATCTAGAAAGCCTCAATCAACTCCACAAAACTGCATCCAGCCAGGGCTGAAACACCTCTAGAGAAGGGGACTCCATAGCCTTCCTGGGCAACCCTTTCCAATAGTTAATAGCCCTGACTGGAAAGAAGTTTTCCTCAGACTGAGGTGAAACTCCCTGTGTTCAAGCTGGCACCCATTATCCCTTGTCCTGTCTGACACCATTGAAAAGACAGGATTCCTTTCTGCTTGGCACCCAGCCCTCATAGACTTACAGAAAGAGATTAAATTCCCTTGGAGCCCTCTTTTGTCCAAACTAACAAGTCCCAATGCTCTCAATCTCTCTTCATAAGGCAGTTGTTCCAGATCCCCAAACATCCTCTTAGCTCTGCGTTAAACTCTCTCCCTCTCAAGTTGGGGAGACCATAACTGGACCCAGGATTCCAGGTGCAGCCTCAATAGTTTCCTCACTTGCGAAATCTCCTTTTATTTGCAACTCCATTTTTATCTATTATGGGTCACCACATGCTTGTATAATAATCTTCATAATCCAACCCTTCCAAAACTACTGCAGTCTGAAGTTACGTGCTCCAGATTGTTTTAAGGATTCTTTATGCCTAGCATAAGCAGCTTAATCAACAAACAAGTCAAACTGAACAAACGAAAAACTCTTCAATAAAGTATCTGAAAAGGGCATCTTGGGTATTTTTCCTTTTTATTCACCCTACTTTGCATTTTTGCTTAGTTTTAAATTCATATTTACATTCCAAAACACTCATCACTGCATGCAAACTAAGGAGGCACTGAAATGACAAAGAATTCATTATCTGGTAGCACACAGGTCCTCACGTTCAGCACAGCTGTAAAATATTTCCCACAAAAGAAACCAAGTAATTTTATAGACTAAAGGTTAAAACATTTCTTATGGACCTCCCCCAGTCCAAACCTACACTGAATTTAATCACACAAGTTTAGTATACAACTTAAGTGCATCACACAGAATCCTAGAATGGCCAGGGTTGGAAGGGACTATAAAGATCATCCAGTTCCAAACCCCATGCACAGGCAGGGACACCTTCACTAGAGCAGATTACTCAGGGCCCCAGCCAACCTGGCCTTCAGCACTTCCAGGGATGAGGCAACCACCACTTCCTTGGTCAATCTGTTTCAGCATCTCATCACCCTCACAGGATACTGTTTGAGTGCACTGTGCAAGAATTAATTGCAGATGTAAGCTGAATCTGATAGCCTCATTTTACTAAAAAGAGCAGAATTTATTACATAAGGTCTATTTTTATTCACAAATAGAAGAGTTTCTGTTGCTTCATATTCCACATCTCTTCCCTTCAGTTTTACGGTTTGAGTGTTGAGGCTTTTTTGGTAATAATTCTCTGAGGAATTACAGATAAAATAAGCCATCATTTCCAGCTGTCAGAGTGATTGCTTAAAAATATATTTGATTTTATTGTGAAGTTAGTCTACCAGTTGGTTTGGGTATTTTTGTGGTGCTATTTTCAATCCTTCCTTTTCCTAGCATTATCAGAAGTGACCAACTAGTACAGAAAATGGTGATATAAAAGAGTCAGCAGTTCTGGGTTCCATCAACATCAATCACGCTCAAAATGTATTTATAAGCAATTCTAAAATTGACAGTCATTACATTCTTTTCCCTTCACTTCCCTTTCCACTCACTTGTAACACTCAGCGATAACAAAAACAATGGTGAGAAATTTCAGGGGTTAAAAAGCCCACAACCTAGGATATTGATAGAAAACCATATTCCTCCGCTCCTTACCTCACAGTCTGAAAGTCACTAATGCTCCTGTAAGTTTCACCCTTTTATTCCTAGATTATAGTATAGAAGTTTGCACTTGAAGACTAGTATTATCTGAAAACATTCAGTGTTACCAGATGCTCTTTAGAATCACAGAAAGATAGAATAATCAATCATCGCTGGAAAGGACCTCCAGGATCATTAAGTCCAGCCCAAAGTGCTCTAGCTACTCATTTTTTAAACACCTCCAGGGATGGAGACTCCACCACCTCCCTGGGCAGCCTGTTCCAGTGCCCAACCATGCTCTCAGGAAAGAATTTCTTCCTAAGATCCAATCCAAACCTCCCCTGACTCAACTTGAGGCCACTGCCCATCCTATCATTAGTAGTTTGGGAGAAAAGACCAGCACCAGCCTTGCCACAACCTCCTTTGAGGTAGCTGTAGAGAGCAAGAAGGTCTCCCCTCAGCTTTCTCTTCTCTAGCCTAAACTGCCTCAGCTGGTCTCCATACGTCCTATCAGGTTAACGAATCTGAGATCAACAGCTGAGTTACACTCACCAAAACTCAGACTACTGCATGACACAAAGATAGTCTTGCTTCATGGTTACTATTATCTTCACATACATGGGTAAAAATAGTTTGAAAAATTTACGTCAAACCCGCAACCTGAACCTTTTTTTAGCAGCAAAACAGCAGAAGTCACAGGGAGCAATGTGATGAAAACTGCTAGCGCGAGAAATGTTCCAACCTAATGAAAATTAAGTCATCAAGCCTTATTTAAATGCGACACCTTCTTAAAATTGAAGCCAATTTGCCACAAATAAAGCTCAATGCTGTATATAAAGTGGTTGTTATTAAACAAGAGCTCCAAAGTTTGGGTGGGAAGTTTAACTGCTGGATGTATTTTAAAGAGAAAGAAAGAGAGGTCTTTAGTACTTGAAAACATTCAGACAAGAACACATAAAAGAATATACACAAACACAGCACATATGCACAAGGCAGCAATACATCTAATTTTAGTTATTTCAACAACTTAAGTCTAATAGCTGATGAGCTCTTACAAAAAACAATAAATCAATTTGGAGTCTTAATTCTATAGCCAGGACATACCCTACACAACAGAACAATATCTGCTTAAGTCAATTTTTACACCAGTTCACTAACATCCAGTTCATCTTCTCTACAGAAGCATCTCAGTCATCTCTGGCTAAGGAGATAATCACCTGGTCCCACAGAACTCTTGTGCTGGAATAAATATTGCAGGAACAAATCTGTCCTCTCAGCAAAATTATGTGAGCACATTAGCTCTTGATAAACTGAAACAGCAACAGGTTCACTATCAGAACAAAGAATTGCAGTGAACTACTATTCCTCCTCCAAAATAAACTCCGTGTACTTGAAAACACACCCACCGGCGCCTTTCTTTAGGGACAGGTAGAACACACACAGTTTACCAGGGTTCTGTCTCAAACAAACACAGCGCGTTTAAGCTTTAACTACTAATTACCTTCTTTTGTGAAAGCTACATTATTGCCAGAGGGGGGAGACTATTACATGCAAGAGCACAATCTCAGAGCAGCAGTGGCTCAACTCCCTCCCTGAAAAACCTTTTCTCAGACACTACACAGCTGCTTTATCGTGGCATGGCTCACAAGTTTCTTAGTATTTTCATCACACGAACCTCCCGAGCTTCTCTCCTCTAATTTGCTCCTCCTTTCTTTAAGAGGGAAAGGACACGGCGTATCCAATCGTAAACCATCCTTGCCAATAGTTCATTACAGCACTGGGAATAGACCGACAGGATGACGGCTTTGGATGCCCTCCGACCCAACTTCACTTTGTGTTTAATCCTTCCTCATCTTCCACCGCTGTAGAAACGGCACTGCACAGTCTACACCTCCTCCTGCAGTAAAGATGATCAAATAAAGACGGATGCCCAGAAAAATAAGCAAGTAAATGTTGCTTCGAGTTTTCGACTGTTAATGTCGCTTGCTTATTCTCCATGAAAAAAAACACGGGAGGGGGGTGGGGAGGGAAGGAAAAGTGCGTGGGGTGGCATTTTCCTACGAGTGGTCATCGCAGCAAGGGCCACTGTAGGCCCCCCAACCGAGAGAGGGGTGGAGTACGCAAATCCACTCTCACAAGAGGAGATAAGCTGCAGTAACTAGCACCGATTTCACCCTAATTAAAGGGGAACAACAACGCAAGCTGAAGGCACCCGAAACGAAAAGCGAACGATTCCCTGTCCCGGAGGACCTGCAGAGATCCCCTCCTTGTGCCCTTCCCACCGGCTCCCCGAGAAGAGGTGGGGGAGCACCGGGCGTTTCCGCAAACACGGGGAACCCCGCCGTTCCGCACAGGATTGCGGACGCTAACCTGTCCCTGGCGCCTGCGGGCGTGGGGGGAACCCCGGCTCCGTCACCGGGGCGGCGATTAAACAAGACCTCCTACACACC